>LPNX010914929.1:1191-18691 GCA_001517045.1 Pseudotsuga menziesii | reverse complement strand
AAGAAGGGAACACTAAAAACATTTGGGAAGCTATGATCTTATTTGTTTCCCTAGCCGTGCACCCACTCTATTAATTGTGCTTAACCATATCGTGTGCGCATTGTACTTATAAAAATTGCGTACGCGTTTTTACTCTATATAACGCGTGCACGTTTTGTGACTGTAAAAATAGTGGATTGTTTTTGTCCGAGAGCAACTTCACTCTGTTTCTATGAATTTATCTGATTACCGAGCATTTTTTCCCAGGAGCACGAGCCCACCTGTGGAAATACTCACAATTTACACATTCTCCATCATTCTTTTTGTTATGCAGGTGCAACATTGAGGATATCTTTCATGGTTGAGGAGCACACAGGATAAGATATCAAGCTTCAATGTCATTTCATGGTGATGGTGGATATACACAATTGTACAAGAGAATCAGCTTGAGGAACAATTTATGATTTAACTTTCATTTGCTTATTATTCAAGAGAACCAAAGGTAAATTTTCCCATTCATTATTGTTTTGATGCGAAATATGAACAATTGAGAAGGAAAATTGAGGCACCTTGAAGTATCAATAGTTATAAAGCAAGTTAAAGGTTTAAAAGCTTGTAATTGAGGAGCAAAAAAAACAAACTATATTGACATTGATCATTGTCGTGATGGGGAATGTACGTAACTAAGGAAGAAAATTAGCAAGGAAGAAGAGACCTCAAGAAGTCATCAAAGAAGAGAAAGAAAAGAAAAGAATAGACATGATGAATCAGAGGCTTTCTTTGGAAACTAATCCAAATCCAATTATAGAGGATACAGTGGTTCATCATATTAATCCAACACAAGAAAAAAGGAAGCATTCACTAGAGGGACCTTCAATTTCCACAATAGTTGTTGAACAACCACCCCGTGGAAGTATTCAAGAAGCAAAACATAGGTGCTCATTAGGGGATGGTTCAAATCCCACATCAAGTCAAAGAGATAAGTTACCATCTCAAGACGAAGCTCATGAAGAGGCACTATACATGGAGCCTACTGTTGAAAAAGCATTGGACATGGAGCCTACTGTTGAAGAAGAAAATATTATCCGGACCATCGATGATGATGTTGGACTTCCACCATCCAACTACCAGGAAGAGAATGAAGAACAACAAGTTCCTACTGAAACGCCTGAGCGTATTGTTGATGCACTAGATGATAGAAATCCAACTCCCTTACCTCCATTAGAAACACATATCGAAGAACTCCAAAGCATATACAAGTTAATGAAGGACTCCTCAATTCCATCGAAGGTACGCTATCTAAACGTCGTATTGCTTATCAAACTCAATAGATACTAAATAAATATTTTGTTTCTAAATGTGATGGCGATAAATGTAGATTATTTGTATCATTGTTAAAATCTAGGGGCATGAATATTGTTAGGAAATCGATAGGGATAAAGATGATAAAGACTTCTGGAGCAAGTTCTCATATAGTTAAAAGCTTAGTAGATTCCTTTGGTAAAATTGGTAAGAACACACGGTCAAAGGACTGCAATGCGGCTCATCATTTGTTGTCACAAGAAATTGTAAATAAGAACACCAGGGTCCTTCGTTTTCTCAAGCCTACATCTAAACTAGTTAATTTGAATGTAAAAACCCTTCGTAGGTATTCTATTAGAAGAGAACATCTGGACACAACCACCTAGACATATTTTTGGGCCTTTATTGGTCGATTGCCATGTCATGACATGAAGCTAGTTGATGCAGTAAAGGGACTAGTGCAGAGTTTTTGGCATGATCACACAAGGCCTTCTTCAAACTGGAAGGATGTACTAAAACTAAGAAGGGGTTCAAAGGACCGTGAACCACATATTAAGCATCTTCTTGATATAACACAGACAAAACTGTACGAGAAATTTAGGAATGAACATAGACAATTGAATTTGGGGCAAAGATATTTTGAGAAATGTAAGCCCTGGTATGTTAGAATAAATACTCTTCGTAACACTTGTTGTTGTAGATACCATGTAGAATATGAATATTACTATGAAAAAATTTTGTACATTCATCGTGTGTTACATACTAACCATGTGCAGGATTACTCCTTGACAATACACCGACCTCATCAAGAGAATTCATTCATAGTATCATGTGCAATAGGCCTGAGGGGCAAACTTACTATGCCAAAACCTGTTTGGATGGAACTTGCTCCAACTGTGCTGGAATGGCATTATTGAGCCAATATATGCACAAGATTGGAGACAATGAATTTGGGAATATGGTTACAGACATGAAAAGTTTCAAATATATCAGCTATAAAATAGTCCCAAGGAAAGAAAGCAAAAAAATACAATTGGTGACATCTCAGGTACATGCATTTATCTATAAATTTATGTTTGAACAGTTGCATTTCATTCCTTTGTTACAAAAAAACCTGATATTGAGATCATTTTGTGTCAATAGGTACAAGTTAGTGTCTTCATCAAGGAATTTATTGAAAATACACGTCAATATGTTCAGCATGTCCACTTTGCACGATGGCAGGATGAGAAGTTTAGAATATGCAGAGATACATTTCGTCGTGGTACTATACTTTCAGTTGTTGATTTTGCTGAGAACTACACTCTGCAACCTCAATATGAGATCCAAATTCAATATTATCACTCTAACCAGGTTTCCTTGATGGTGCATATCACATATAGGAATGGCCCAAATAGCAGTGAAGAGCAAAGAGAAATTCTAAAGGAATATCACTTCTACATAAGTGATGATAGGTGCCATGACTTCCACTATGTACGTCATTGCTTCATCATGTTCTATGATCATTTGAAGGGAAGGAACATACAGATGGATTGACACTGGATTTGGTCTGATGGATGTGCTGGTCATTTCAAAAATGCATGCATATTTCAATGGTTGTGTTCATTGCATAAAAACTACAAAGTTCCACATATGTGGAACTATTTTGAGACTGTGCATGGTAAATGAGAGCATGATGGAGCTGGAGCATGTGTCAAAACAACCCTACAAAGAGAGGAATTGAAATTATCTACAATATCTTCTATTCGAAATGCTCAATCTATAGTCAGGTGGTGCACGTCAGTAATGGGAGAGGAATCAGCTATGCGAGTAGAATCCACAAGAAAGAGACATGTGGAGATATTTTTTGGGAGGTGGTAGACATAGATCGTTCACATGCATGGAAATGCAAGACTATTCTTGGGACTCATGGCTTTCATTCGGTTTGAAGCTCTGATAACCCAGTATTTGAAATTTGGACCAGAAAACTCGCTTGTTTTTTCCCACCTTGTTGTGATGGTGATCGGGATGTGTGTGAATCATTAGATTGGGTTGATGGATGGGATTGCATATCACTTCCACTTGATCAGCGTGCAATTGTTGAGTTAACTCCATTGGAAGAAGACCAATCGTCTATTTCTATAGATTTTGATCATGTATCAGACCTTGTACAACCTGGTATGATGCATTTCCTTAACATTTTTTTGTAAAATTTACGTAGTCTTGAAACTCACATTAATGGTATTGTATCACACAAAAAATATTTGCTCATATACCTACAATCATACTATGCAGGACACATATACGCAGTGGTTGCCTCAAAAGATAGTGAATGGGGTGGTGATTACTGGTTGGCACGTTGTATAGAGGGAAAGCAAACCCTCATTATGTCCATGACTGATGATGAAAACAACCACTTCCCCATTGGTTCTATGGTTGTTAAAGGTGAATACCTTACACATGACAACAATGCAAGAAAGAAGGTGGATATGTTTACAGGGATTACAAACCAGGTGCAAGTGTGTATCACTTTACCAACTTAATCATTGGTACAAACCTCTAGGTACGAACAATGCCTAGTCGAAATTCATTGAAGGTACGCTACTTCTTACCGGATACAGAGTACGAGAGACTAATGGAGACCATCATTATAAGAGATGATCCGGAGGGCTTGGTTGTATGATAATAAGTGGGATCTAGCATGATGAGGTATGTATCATAATTTTAATTTTCCCATAGTTGTTTCTTATGAATATGCCAATTTTGTGTTCTTGTATGCTACTTCTTACCGGATACATAGCACGAGAGACTAATGGAGACCATCATTATAAGAGATGATCCGGAGGCCTTGGTTGTATGATAATAGGTGGGATCTAGAATGATGAGGTATGTATCATAATTTTAATTTTTCCATGTATGTTTCTTATGAATATGTCAATTTTGTGTTCTTGTACGCTACTTTTTACCGGATACATAGCACGAGAGACTAATGGAGACCATCATTATAAGAGATGATCCAGAGGCCTTGGTTGTATGATAATAGGTGGGATCTATCATGATGAGGTATGTATCATAATTTTAATTTTCCCATGTATGTTTCTTATGAATATGTCAATTTTGTGTTCTTGATATGTGAAATTTTCCATAATGTTGTTTATAAATATGCCAAAAATTATCTTGTATGTCAAGTTAATGAGCATGCCAAATTTTACATATGATCAATAAACCATATATATCAATCATATGAACATTTCAAGATCTCACTCACATGATATACATAACATTATAATACATACATGTACCTCTGTAGGTCATACCTATCAAAGTTCTTTGTAGGCTCTCTTATAGGACTAAAACCCTAATTTTTCAAGTAGGTAATATTGTCAATGTTTTCAACTGATATGTACAACTAGGATGATGGAAACAAGATGCCGCAATGATAAACTTATGTTTTAAGGCTTGTATAATTTCCTTCTTGACAAATCACCTCTTATACCCACATGTCCATTGCCAAAGGGGTAGTGCCTAGTAGTGTTGGAATTTCATCTCATTTTTTTTATTGAGAAGTTTAATTTCTACTTAAAAGATAATAAAAGATAATAAGAGATTTGGGCCAAAGCTGGACAATGAATTTCATTCCAATGAAGGCCAAACTTGGAAAACCCTATCCCTAACTAGGGTTTATTGTTTAACATGCATGGCCCATAACCATAACCCTACCAACTAAACCCTAATCCTAACCCTAATCTTATCTTATTGTCACAACTCAATTCAGAATCAATCTAATGTCCAACTCAAATTTTTCAAATACGGTGGACTTATGCTTCAAATCATGTTGATTCATGAAGTTGAATTTAGTGTGCATGTAGTGAGATCATTGAAACCTTTAAATATAATAGTTTTTTCATGCATGGTTTCCATTGTATGGCCCGTGTAGGGATTCAACAGGTGTCCCTGAAAGCCTGTAGGAGGTGAAATTCAACATGCCATAGAATCATGACCGTTGCTCAAATTGAAGAACCTTTGGCTCTGTTGGATTCAGGACATCGGGATAGTTCTAGGGTGTTCCTCTAATCTGGTTCCATGGAGAAGAGACCATTATTTTCGTCAATTTTGGAAACTAGGGTTTTGCTCAGTAAGTGAATGTGAAATTTTTGCACATGAGGGTCAAATTCGCATATTGCTCGACTGTGAAGGTGTGGCTAGTGTTACCACATACCACATGCCTAAACACACTTTCACGGCCCACCGAAAGCCCTTTTATATGCACGGTTTCCATTCTATGTTTCCATTCTATGCCCCGGGTAGGGATTCAACAGGTGGCCCTAAAAGCCTGTAGGAGGTGGGATTCAACGTGCCATAGAATCATGACCATTTCTCGGATCGACAAATCGTCAGCTCCGTTGGATTCAACACATCGGGATAGTGCTAGGGTGGACCTCTAATCTGGTTCCATGGAGAAGATACCATTATTTTGGTCAATTTTGGAAACTAGGGTTTTGCTTAGTAAGTGAATGTGAAATTTTTGCACATGGGGGTCAAATTCGCATATTGCTCGACCATGAAGGTGTGGCTAACATTCCCACATAACACATGTCTAAACACACTTGCACGACCCACCAAAAACCCTTTTTTATGCATAGTTTCCATTCTATGCCTCGGGTAGGGATTCAACAGGTGTCCCTGAAAGCCTGTAGGAGGTGGAATTCAACGTGCGACAGAATCATGGCCGTTGCTCGGATCGATGAACCGTCAGCTCCATTGGATTCCAGACATTAGGATAGTGCTAGGGTGGCCCTCTAATCTAGTTCCATGGAGAAAAGACCATTATTTTGGTCAATTTTGGAAACTAGGGTTTTGCTCAGTAAGTGAATGTCCAATTTATGCACATAGGGGTCAAATTCACATATTGCTTGACCATGAAGGTGTGGTTAGTGTTCCCACATAACACATGCCTAAACACACTTGCATGACCCCCCGGAATCCCTTTTTTATGCTCGGTTCCATTCTATTCCCCGGGTAGGGATTCAATAGGTGTCCCTGAAATCCTGTAGGAGGTGGGATTCAGCGTGCCATAGAATCATGACCATTTCTCGAATCGACAAATTGTTGGCTCCGTTGGATTTAGGACATCAAGATAGTGCTAGGGTGGCCCTCTAATCTGGTTCCATGGACAAGGGACCATTTTTTTGGTCAATTTTGGAAACTAGGGTTTTGCTTAGTAAGTGAATGTCTAATTTCTACACCGTGAAGGTGTGGCTAGTGTTCCCACATAATACATGCCTAAACAAGCTTGCACAAACTACCAGAAGTCATTTTTCATGCACGGTTTCCATTCTATGCCCTGGGTAGGGATTCAACAGGTGTCCCTGAAGGTCTGCAGGAGGTGGGATTCAACGTGCCATAGAATCATGACCGTTGCTCGGATCGATAAACCGTCAGCTTCGTTGGATTCTAGACATCGAGATAGTGCTAGGGTGTCCCTCTAATATGGTTCCATGGACAAGGGACCATTTTTTTGGTCAATTTTGGAAACTAGGGTTTTGCTCAGTAAGTGAATGTCCAATTTCTGCACATATGGGTCGGCTTTGCAAATTCCTTGACCGTGAACGTGTGGCTAGCATTCCCACATGGAACCTTCCTAAACATGCTTTCACGACCCACTGAAAGCCCTTTTTGATGCACAGTTTCCACTCTATGCCCCAGTTAGGGATTCAATAGGTGTCCCTAAAAGCCTTTAGGAGGTGGGATTCAATGTTCCATAGATTGATTATCGTTGCTCGGATCGATGAACCATTGGCTCCATTGGATTCAGTACATTGCGATAGTGCTAGAGTGGCCCTCTACTCTGGGTCCATGGACAAGGGATCATTTTTTTTTGTCAATTTTGGAAACTAGGGTTTTGCTCAATAAGTGAATGTGAAATTTTTGCACATAAAGGTTAGCTTGAAGGCAATTGTAGATCTTCCCCTCATACAAGAGATGTGAGCATTTGTACGATGAAATGCAGGAGGAGACAATGCCATTACGTCAGTAACCATGTAATGGAACATGTTTATGTTTAGAAACAAGTGGCCATTCTATTAAGCCATTATTACAAAATATATATCTTCATGCTATGAATGCTTTGAATAATACTTCATAAACATGAATTTATAAAACACGATTCAGAATAGTACTTCTCTAATCAATTTAAACTATAAGAAAATCACACATAACTTTCATCTCTTTCAAAGTTGTTACTCGAGGCCATTCAACAAATGCCATGTACATTAACAAAATGATAAAATAATGTGCAGGACATACATAATGTGCAGGATATAGTCATAACCATTATTTTAAATCAACCTTATAATACTCGGATACTTTTAGGTTTGATGTGTATCCCATGTATTCGTTAGATGAAAGACATCATGCCAAACAATAATTTTATTTATGTAGACCACACTAGTGCATCACTTAAATGTGTCAACTTCGTGCATCCTTTAAATGTTTGTTATGTTGTTATGTGGGTAAGGTGCTTTTGTATTCCACCAAGTTGGATCAGTTGCTTAGCTGTGCTGGGTGCTTAAATGTGTATTAGACCTATGTTCCATCTTTTTTAATACAATTTGACATTGTTAATATAACGTTGTATATGCAATTGGATCGTGGTAAAAAACAATTAAAATGTACATTTTTGTCATTACGTAATATTGTAATTGTGCATTGTTTTCAAATTTATAACTGATATCTCCATGCAATCATAAAATCTATAAAAAATTGGGAAAAATACACCTAGAAACATTCTTCGCCACACATGTATAATCACACTTAAAAGACTGAACCATGAATATCTCAAGAGCCTTGATATGAAATATTTTTTATATCATGAAAGTTATAATACAAAAATAGAAGGCCTATCTATGGCATGTCAATGTACATGTATCAAAAACATATTTGATGTACATGTGCAAACAAAAGTACATCTATCTTGGACCGCAACCATATACTCTAACTCCAGATTGTACATAAAAATACATATTTGTCCTAGACTAACACATCAAAAATCTAATTTTTTCTTGTTTTTCCCGGACCCTGATGCTTTTCAGCTCTGTCTATGACCAGTCTGCATCTCTGGCGACTACAAATCAATGACAATATTTCTTGATCAGGTAACTGAACTACTACTGTCCATCAATAACAAAGTTTGAAAATTTAAAATATGACTCAAGTGTAAATAAAACAAAGACTCATTGCATCCGTCGGGGGTATAGGTGCCTCTAGTGTCGAGGGTATATGTTCCTCTGCTATACTCCGCCTTGCAGAGAGCCTCTCTGCCGTGCTTCTCTACGAATAAAAAAAAATATTTCAATTATCTCAAGAATTATCAACATGTACATGAATGAGAAAGTACTAATCAATTATGTGAAAAATGAACATCTCACGAAAAAAACCATTTCTAGGGGATTACGCTGGGACTCTTCAGTAGTAAGAGGAGCCGTAGGTTGAACATCAACCTCAGTTGCATGCACTAATGGACCAAGGTGTAGCTACATTCACCAAATGATTAAATAGTTAGACATCGTGCATGTCCATAAACAATACAAATATTCAAGTAAATGTACCTCAGTGTGACTTATCCCTATAGTAGATGCGGAATTGACAGCGGCATCAACAATCCCACTAAGGTCTAGCATGGATGACTCTACATCCTGATGCTGTAAACATGCGAAAATAACATTAAGAAAAACCACTTGTGAAGTGAATTCATAGCTAGCCAACAATTGCCATTGGAAGTGTGTACATTACCGTGGGATGAGTAGGTTGATCCTCATGGACACCCGCTCTATTCAAGGAAGAGGAACCTCGTCTAGTGTAAACAACACCCTTATCTATGTTTGGACTACAGGGAGATCCAAACCAAAGAGGCGGTGCAGGGATCTGTGATGACGTCTGCATTCATAAAGTGTTACCATAGTTAGAGATGGATTTGAATGGATGGAATAATATGTACTGAAAAAATAACATGTTGTAATATAATTACCCCTTCCTAGGACATATCTCCACCATGGGAGTGACCGCTTCCATCAATTTCTTTCCCCTCTTCAGATGCTAATAGCATTTGGAAGTTTAAAAATGATATTTATATTAGCGATCTATAAAGGAGTGTACAGTAAGAAATTTAAATAATTCGAACAAGATTCAATCATAACCCATGTACTTACATTCTTCAAGTAATCGTAAATTCCACCTTGGACTATGTCGTTGATATCAATGTCTCCAGCATCATGTTCTAAGTGGGGTTCCTGCAACTTCAAAAATTGTAAATATTAGACAATTTAATAAATTAATCAAGACTAACACATGCATTAACAAAATTATATGTAATAACAAAATAACAAGTGTTTAAATATTACCTCAATGGTGGTTCTTTGGGCCTCAGCTACAACCACACCAGGTGCAGTACCACCCCCATGAGAGGCATCAATCTCCTGCAAGAGTAAATATTGCATATATATTATGAGTATTTTAATATGTTACATATAGTATGGAACAATTGAAAATTGAACAATAACAAAGTTTTAAAACAATTTCCTTACCTGACCACCAGTCATCGTAGTGGTACACGATGTGCATACATGTGGCTCGCTTTGAGGCACATGGGATGTCGATTTATCCCCACCAATAGATGTCCCTCCACCACCAGAAGCTAGTGGTTGTACACCAGCAGAGGAAGAGGGGGCTCTCTGGCCAATAGTGGTCATGTGTCGAGAGACCATCTCATCTAGAGTAAAAAATGCATTCTGTGTCTGGGCAACCATGTCATGTGCAGAAGGGATGTCTGCCCTTGGTAGCTGGGCACGGGGTGCAGGTATCTGTGGATTGGCATCTCTATGCCTAGCATGGGGTCGGTGTTGGGGAATCCCCCTACCAACTCCTTGGAAGCCCAATATGTCAAAATAGTTGACATGTTTTCCCATCACAAACTCTGCATACAATTTTCGGAGAAAGTACATCGGTACTTCCCTATTGTTGTGAGGGGGAATGTCAAAACTATGTACCACCTATCCATCCAATTGTCTTTGATGGGTAGAAAAGTGCACCACTCAATAGAAATATGTGGCCTGCTAATCTCCAGAATGTCATCCGTCCTAAGCAGTCTAAACAATGAAGAGATGGTTTGTTTTGTTATTTTCATCTTTTTTACCTCGTTGTAACTTAACCCATCAACATATTGTTGTCTTTTCCTCTCCCTGTAAGATGCGATGCTATACAAAGCATCATTCGATCTTGCGATCGTATCAACAATAGACAACAATGAATCTGACAAGGAGCGGCGAAGCTCATCTCCACCCCTCCAAGCCAAACCAACCTTTCTCAAATGGACAATAAACCTCAGTATCTCCACATTGTTATGATCCATAGTAGCCACTGCAATCATAAATACAAATAAAATATCATTAGAAATATAAACACATGAGATAATGACATATCTAAGAACTAAAAAGTGTATAACTAATGACATATAAACTAAATCTATCATGTAAATATAAAAATTGATCTTGAATTTTACAGTAAAGAATAAACATTTAACATTTTTTCATTTCATATTTATGTCCTAAATTCAAGTATTAATTCCAATTTTTAAGTACATGCATGTGTACATAAAGTGTCTTGAGTGCATATGTTGATTACGAAGCTCCTCTAGCTTATTTTAAGGCTTGGATTATGAAGTTTCGTCGAAATTGTGAGGTGTTGATTATTGTCTTTGCAGGACAAGCTCCCAGATTGCAGGTAGAGGCAACAACTAGACCCTAGAATAGGCGGCATAATGCGCTGTTGATGAATAAAATCTCTAGGCAACGATTTTGTTAGATATGTAATTATTTGTTGTAGTGTGATTTTTTTTGGACTCCAAAGGCTATTTAGCAGAACTTGATGGATTTTATGGTTGTAAGGGTTCCACTAGATTAAATATCATGTATGATCTAGTATGTGATTGGCATGTTTAATCAAATACATCAACCTACCTATGTATCTTCACGTTCACAGAGTCTATTGTTGAACTTTGTTGTCTTGACTTTAACCAAAAAGTACCCTTCGTTCAAGACGAAATATTTGTTAAAAGCATGGGAAGCTTATATACCTTATTTTGACACTTGGATTGGGATGTTTCATCAAAACTATAAGGTGTTTATTGATGTTCTTGGAAGAGCAACTTCGAGAAGTTTCAAAAAAATTAAAAGGTATTTTTTTTTTTTTTTAGAAGAGCAACTTCAATATTTCGGATAGAGGCAAGGGATTTACCATGTTTGTTTATGTATTTTAGGGGAATATATGAATTCTACTTGATTTTTTTTTAGTTGTATATGCAAATTTGCAACATAATTGACAAACTTTGCGTATTTGTTAATTTTGGTTTGGATTCACAATAGTGAAGTTCGTTTGTTTGTTATGAGTTAATTGGGGTTTTGGTTTACATTGGGCATGTAAATTACTTATGCAAACTTGTAATGTGCTTGACAAACTTTGCATATTTGTGGATTTTGGTATGGATTCAAAAGGATCCTTGTGAATATACATATAGAAATAGTGAAATTCATTTGTTTTTTGAGTTGATTGGGGTTTTGGTTTCCATTGGGCATGGGAATTTTGGGTATGAATTTTGGTAAATAATCAAATTTATTTAATTTTTATCATTAAATTGGGTAATTGGTTTCAATTGGGCAATTACATTGGGGTTCTTGTTTCCATTGGCCAATTCCATTGAGTTTTTGTTTCAATTGGCCATAATTAAATTTAATATGGTTTAATTTTTCAATCTAGGGCAAATAAATGGATGAAGAAAGAGAAAAAACATGAAAAGAAATGAGGAAAATACCTCACAAAGAGGAGGTTTATCCAAAGGTGGAGATGGAGGGCTTTGGCACACCCAAAAACGCGTTCACCCAATCGAGATTTGCTCCTCCTTGGTCCAATAGCCGCGCGGTGAGGAGAAAAAGATGGCCTCGACCTATTTTAAAAAAAAACAAGCTTTCCAAATCGTGCCTCCGTTTTAGTGAACGAAATCGCGCACGCGATTTTGTTCACTAAAAACGGAGGCATGATTTGTTTTACTATCCTAGTTGGCATGTCTATTGGCAGCCTTGGGACTAGGCTTGGCAAATTCGGGATTGCTTAGGATGATTTTTTTTTTTGGATTAAGAGTGATTGACTTCACTCCACCATTGCATCTAAAAGGTCCCTCGACTTCTTGCACACACCCCTCACCGAAAATGCTGCTAATACTCTGTGCAACACCTCACATGGGCAACAGATTTAGGAGAGCACGAGACCGAGCAGCAGTGCATCGCTCCAAGTGTTCGTAGAGTCGTGGATGACTCGGAAGCGGAGACTATAGCTCATCACCGCACAACGCAACCCCTTAGACAGAGGATTTTCCACTACTGACTTATGAAGACAGATGAAAAATGTTCTTTTCTAGCTACTCTGAGAACGCAGCTATGCTCCCTCACCTACTCCTTCCAACTATTCTGATAGCGCAACAAACATCCTCTACTTCAGCTAATATGAACCAACAAAATCCTACCCAAAAAATTCACCAAGATCACAACTCCACAATTTTAAATCCTTAAAAGTGTCCTCACTTTTAAAAGAACCATGCACTTCACTTCAAATTGATTATGTCGCCAGACTCGCCACAACTGAAAAAAGTGTCCTCACTGTGTTCAGGTTACATACGAAAATAATAATTATAAACCTGTGAACAATGTAGGACAACGGATCATCTGTTGTAGATTTCAGTTTGACATCAAGATTTAAGACAAGTTTACACAAACAAATTTATACAACGATTCCATAAGCTGACGTCGCCATGTATTTGATCTTTTCCGTGGGCCTGTCATTTATTCCTTCCTTCGGTGGGTGGATTTGCATGGCGTGTACTCTTAGTCAGCCGTTCCGTTCGTGGATAATCATTGCAATATATGTGTTATGGCCGCCTTTCACACTATTATTATATACGGTTCATTCCTTTTTCTTGGATAAAGCCATTGTGATTGCACCAACAATACAGAAATGCTAAAATAGGTTTGGCAATTGTGAATGGAAACTGACTCGTGATAATGTGTACAAAATTCCGAAAGTAATTGTAATATAAAAAAAATTGCAACAGCGTGCTATCTACTAATGATTGATTTTAAAGGTAAATGCACTAACTTTTTAGCATACCTCTTTCATACTTTAATTCCATTTGACTTCAACGTGATAGTATCTTTCAACTTGCATGTATCACAATTCACATAAAATAAAAGTAAAATTACAAATTTAAAACTTGTATATTTTAGTAATATAATAAAGATAAAAATTAATTACATTTATTATGATGTTTATTTAGTATGATATTTTAATAATTGAAATAATTAATAAATTTGTTAATATTTTTTTTTATGATGACTAGAGTTATTCAAGTTTATTAAGTTTTTGTACTAAAAAAGAATTAAAAAAATTCTTAAATCATCATAATTGTAATGAGTTAGAATATAAAGAACGTGAAAGTTTACATGACTCATTTTCAATCCTCTATGCCATAAACATGACATTTTGTTTGAGTATGAAACTCATAAAAATTCATTCATTTTTAAGCTATATATATATATTCCAACAAAAATAACTTAAAATTTTATACCTTATTTCAGAAATTAATATTTTAATATCAAATTTTATTTAAACCTTAATATATTAATTCATATATTACATATTTTCCACATATTTCTTATTTCAATTATCTTGTAGAAACAATCTGTTATCTTCTAAAAACAATCATGATATTTCAATTATCTTGTAGAAACAATCCGTTATCTTCTAAAAACAATCATGATAGGCTTGTTCAAATCAGAAATTGGATTAAACATTCTCCTCTCTCCGTCTTTCAAAAACTCTATATCCATATTTATGAAAAAACACACATGCACATATATAAAATCATTTTTTTATATTAAGTTTTAACCTATTTAAAATCTTAATTAATAATAATTAAATTTTATATTTTTTTATAATTTATAATGTGAGTGAATTTTTTTTTCTTAATTTTTCTTTAATGATTTCACAATTGCAAAGTTTATGGGGTTTTTAATTATATGGCCTATCATATTTTAAAAATAATAAAATGGTAAACCAATGCAAGGTTTTTTTTAAAGCATATATACTTTTAGAATAAATATATGATACAATTGCCCAAGTCACTTTATGATGCTCAATGTATTAAGTGGCTGCCAAAGTCACTGTATCTGTAAAAACCATCCGAATTTGGTAAGTGTGCATTTTTAACCTCTTCACATATATCTTTTGGAACAAAAATCCTATTGACGACTGAAATTCTTTAATAATATTTTAAATTTTTTTTTTTTTTTTTTTAATATTATAGATTTTTTTACTTATTTTTAATTTTGTTTATCTTTTATAATTATCAAATTCAGCATTTTTTTGTATCTTCTAAAATTTTTATATCTATATGATAAATCTCTATGTATTCTATAGATAGAGATGGGCCTAATGGTTAAGAGCATGTGTTTCCTCTTAGGAGGTCACGGGTTCAAATCCAGAGGGGGGTAGTGTATGTACACCTCTGTAGACTTTAGCAGTTAAATCGTTGCGCGGACACCAAGAGGGGGGTCCCTTGTCCCACAAACAAGGGGGTCTCATACACCAATTTGGTGTCTCGCTTGGCTGTGACCTTAAAAATAGATTATTATTATTATTAAATTATATTTTTATTGATTACATATCAAATTTATTTAATTATTTTTCTTTTATTATCTAATAATTTGTTTATCAATATATTTATAAATTATTTTATTTGTTACATTTTTTCTTTTCAAAATGTTTTGTCCTCAAAGCATAGTAACGAAGAAGACTTACATCATGTGATGGTATCATTGTCACATTTTTATTTGTTGTCTTGATGTTGATGATACATGTTGATATGAACTTTTAAGTCTTGAATACAGCTTTCAAAATGTAGAAGGATTGATCCATCCTAATTCGATTCTTTGTAGAACGTTGTGCTCCCACAATGACCTAAGGTCATAGGATTTGGTTGCACTCGTATCAATATATTTTGTTAGTTTTTCCCGACTTTTATGGTTTGGATGTTGATAGGGAACATTATTTTCCTTGACCATATCAGTAGTATCTTCTTGTCTTAACTTTCGTGTATGCTTTTATTCAACTATGTTGATATCTTGAATTCACAGGGTATTCACTTAGTGAAACCATGCCATAGCACGTTCGTTCGTGGCATATGAAACAATACCCCTATTTTAAAAAAATATTGGAAAATACCTCCCAAAATCTTTTTTTTAACCCCCTCCCAATATGCCTGGACGATTTTAAAAAACCCCTATTTTCCCTATATATTGCATGTATCCATTTTTTCATTTACATTTTTTATACCCCTTTATATTTCTACCTAAGGAAAAAAAAAACTAAACACAAGAAAGGGCCAGATTACTGGAGACACACCTTGATGTTTGTATAGATTGTGAAATTACTACAATAAAGCGAATGTTGTTGGGAACATATATAAGACGACAACAAGAACATATAGAAAATAATCATGTATGTCTCAATATTCTAGGAGTAACCCGAGGGTTAGCTCTTTTGGCTGAACAATCTGTCAAAGGCATGTTGCCAATGAGGAGGGCCTAGGTCACAGGTCCAAATCCAATCTAATCCTTCAGGTTACCAACCACATGGTTGACAACATTTTCCATTCAGATATTCTGGGGAAGAGAGTGGAATCCCATGAAGTGTTCTTTAAAAAACATAAATTTGGCAAAGAAAAATCATAGGTTTTCTGAGTTAAGGTGTTTGATTTGAATGTTCATAGAACAATTGTTAAACACAAAGCCAATTCCTGATATGTGTTCCATCAATATTAAATTTTAATGATGTATAACTGAAACCCTGAACTTAGTTCTTGATATGAAAGGCTTCTGCTTACCACATTTTTTCATGTCAAGCATGATTGCATCACTCATTTTGGCTCCTCAATATCGAAGTGTTATTGTCCTGCACTCCAATCATTATCATACTCTAGCTTCTCAAACTACACAATGTTTAGATTCAGAGTCAATAAATTATCATTATCATGTCAAGGCAATGGTTGGTGCTAATCTACCATGATGGCTAATAAGAAAACTTGAGCAAGTAAAATGAACACTTCCCAACTTGATGGTCTACATTTGGGGATCAGGCAAACCCAATCATCTACATTTTTTTTTTCTTTCAGAGGAAAAAATACCATCCTTTGTTATTCATAGAATCAAAAGACATCGTTTACATAATTCTGACTTAATAGCTGAATACAAATATTAAACAATCAGCAATATACTATGATCATGCCAACCATATCCAGCCTAAAACTAAGAAACAAAGAAAGTCTGATCATTGCAGACTTTTGTCATCATCCCTGATAAATCAGGTCAGAAAATAGAGTGAACCGGAGGTGATGTCAAGTAAATATTCCTAAGCAGAGCTAGCTGACAGAAAGTCTCAATCGTGACAAAAAGAGAAAATACAATCAATGCTGATAAAAATCAATGTTGATATATCAGGGAAAACAACATCTAAAAGAGCACAAAAAGATCCTGTGCTATTACCAAACCATCCAATGTTTCAGTGAATTTTCCGTATCCCATATCCAAATTCAGAGCTGATTTAGAGAGATCGTCTGCCAGCGAGTTGTGCTCCCGGTATATGTGCTTGAAAATCACCGAAGGGACATGATGAAGCATATCTCTAATATCTTCGCACCAGTGCCTCAAAATAGGAATATCAAGGGAAGAAAGTCTGTTGATCCATGAGATAACAACCAAAGAGTCACCAAGTATCAAGTGAATGGGCAATCCCATAATTAAGCTGACTCTTAGAGCATCCCATAGAGCTAATAACTCAGCTCCGGTATTCGTACTGCAACCACATCCCATAGAGAAACTATAAAAATGGTTATCATTCAGATAAATCACAAAACCTACACCTCCCACGTTATTTGCACCAGCCCCATCATTTACATTACCATACTATGGCTTCCTTGAATACAAGATGTCTACATTAAAAGTCAAGAACTTACACTTGATATATCTATATGCAACGGTTGGTGCTCGTCTACAATGACCCCGAAGAAAAGATGAATAACTATAATGAAAAGCCCTTTACATCTTCCATGTGCCTTCTACTAAGAAAGATTGTGCCTGCA
>LPNX010914924.1:247671-277511 GCA_001517045.1 Pseudotsuga menziesii | reverse complement strand
CTCATTGGATGTGGAATCAAATTCCACATCCAACGAGCTCTCCCAATCGAAATTTGAGTAAAAACACAGGGAGATATGTCGAAAATACGAACACAAAAAAATAGTTTTTTTCTTTCTTCCTACAAAATTAATCAATATTATTTTATTATTTTGACTATTATTTTATTATTTTAACTATTATTTTATTATTTTTCTTTAGGAGGCCCATTTTAGACCCCAAAATTCCTCTAATGGGTGTTTCCTTATAGACTACCCGTAAAATTTTATTGAGGAAGCACTATTTACCAATGATGAAACAGATCTACAGTCATTACCCTATACATCTTATGCATTGTCTCAATCTGGAACAAAAAATACATTTAAATAATAAACACACACTCCATGTCAATGCTACAAGCTTCATGCTTATGGATGAGAAAACAAACCGAGGAACATTATTAATAAATCAATGCAACCGCATTTTTCAATTAAAAAACACACACTACTACCATTACTCATGATTAATATAGTCAAATCATCATGGGTGCCATTGGAAAGCAATGAAATTATAAATACAAATGAAACTCATCATAAAAAGAAGCATCAGAATATTTACCCAAACAAAGATTTTTTTATTTAAAGTCAAATATTAAAACCAAATATATGTCGTTTCCAACAATAAACTTTATACACAAAGCCTAATCAAGTTTTAAAAGTCAAAATTTATCCAAAAATTACATTTGGAGGACCCATGAAAGGATATACAGTCGCATATATCAATTACAAGAATTTTACCAATCCCGATAAAGTAAAACATCTCAACCTCACGATTTCCCACACCCAAGCTCAAATCCTCTGTTAAAACACATAGAAAGTGTAAGGCCGTTGCTAAATTCAAGGATAACCTTGATATTGGTTACATAAGAAACCTATGGTACTTCCCTCAAGCCATGTAGAGTACCCATGCTTTCCCACCTACACATACCACAGTGAAGACTATTAGAAGCATGCGTTATCAAAACCATAAACAAAATAAACATTACAAAGGTGTAGACCCAGGTTCAAATGCATAACTGTCAACATAGCGTTGATGCCTGCTAGTTGTGGATCTTGAGAAGTTAATATCTCGCCAGGAGTGAGACCACCATATCCACTTCCATGAAACCCAAATGAACGACATCAAACCCTACACAACACTTGAGGCATTCTGTTCGTGCTTCCCAAGTCTCATTTAATTCCCCACCCTATCCACCACTATCATATAGATCAAAACCAACTCAGCCACAGTTTGGAATCACTTCGTATGCACCATAATTTACTAACCCCATCGCCCTAAGACTTAAAACCTCCATGATCATACTATTTGTATAGTTAATATGATAGTTTCAATGGAATATGTTGATGCCATAAACACAAACTCTTCATGCCATATAGTTCAAGCATATTTTATGTTGTATCTAAGGTTTTAAAAACCTTAGAATATATTTTATATAGATAGTTTCTACATGCATACATATAAGTTATAAACACTTATTACCATAGGATTAAGGTATACTTTATGATCATGAATTTGGTCCTTTCTCAAAGCATTTATGCACAAGAATAGTGTAGTATAGGTATAACGTGTTGTATATAGGACATTATTATTATCACTGTCATAAAAGTGGGTTCACTGATGAATTCACCCGCATAAGAAAATAAATACATGCCTTAGTTAATGAAGAACTAAGTAAATCCCGTAGCAGTAGGAATCCTTACATTTCTGAGTGGACCATAAAGGGATAGAACTCTGCTACTCCACCCCTTGACATACAGAGATAAGTCATCCTATTTATAAAAGAAACCATAATCAAATTTAAATATATCTAAAACAAAAAGAAAACGTAACATAACGTGAGTGTCGACAAATGTACACAACTAATAGACAGGAAAAGTAAACTTACAAACATTTCAAAGTAATAGAACAACATCATGTAAAACATCATCATCAGGCAGAAAACACATATAGGAAAAGCAACTTATGAAACTTAGGTTCAGTTGACAAACAAGTTTTATTCCATCGAATTTTTAAATATGTCCTTGGATTTAGTATTTTATTAGGCTATGAATTTTTTTGTTTAATTATGAAATTTAGGGACATTACAATTATTATAGAAGATTCAAAATGATCGGTATTATCGTGATTTTTAAGTTGCTTATGATGGACTATACAAGTTTCCTGAACATGCATTAGATGTGTCAAGTATGATTAATTTTTTTACTTTACTAGAGATATATGATGATACAAAGTTCACAATGTTTGAAGGGGTACCGGGAATTGATTATATGTTAGATGGATTACAAAAATCTTTGTTTGTTTCTAGGATTGCAAATGCACTATGAGAGATTGATTTTATTTGAGCATGGGAGAATAAGCCAAATCCCAAAGAAAATAAGGCAAATGTTGGATCCACTAATGTGCTTAATTGGCCTAGAGTTGACTCCTCTCGCATCAATGAGTATAACACTGAGGAATTGTTTGATATGCATTTTCAAATTTTGTTTCCTACAATTGAAGCTGATTGGTTACAACCATGAATGCAAAATTTTCATCTTCATGAGTATGCCAAACATACTCTTCAATATCATGATAATAGGTTTGAAAGGAACCCACTCTTTAGATATTTTTCACTTAAAATTATCATTAAACATTGTGCTCAAGATTCCTCTACGGTTTTTGTAAAAAAAAAATTATAGCAGGTCTACCTACAAAAATGGTGTTATGAAATCATTTACAAAATACTTCATATTCTTGATTAGAGGAAAGATTAATGAGATTTGGAGTTGTACTAGAGGTACACATTCATATTGGAGCAAGTGTCACGCAGAGTTATCTGACTTGATTCAACAAATTGAGTGTCCCACAATATTATTCACACTAAGTGCAACATATATGGAATGGATATATTTTCATAAATTAATGCTCGTTACTAGTCGTCTAGAGATAATGGAGATGCCAAAATTTTATTGATAATCCTCATATTTTATCACATTATATGCACTTAAGACACACTATGTTTCGAGATGAAATTTTCAATAGTTTTCATCATGCTATAGATTATTTGTGTCATTATGAATGGAAGTAATGTGGATCTCCACATGTCCATGGATTTCTATTGTTAAAATATCTTCTTGAGATGGAGAGGAGGAACTGGGATGATCTTGCACAAATTATATTTGAAAAAAAATATTTTGATAATTTCCTAGATGCAATGAATCCATGTGATCAACATTAAAGAAATATTAAAGTTGAACTCAATGGTGATGATCATCCATGTTTAAAGGACACACAAAAAATATTTCACTCCGATTCTATGGCTGATTATGAAGAACTTCTAAACTATTTAGAGTGGCACATAACCACCACATAACATGCAATGAGAAATGTTGTCTCCGAAAGAAGAAATGAAAATTGATATGTCGATATAAGGCTCCATGGGATCTTTGTGAACACTCGAAAATTTATGTTGATGAGAATGAAAAAGAGAGGTATGAACCAAGACGAAATGATGATAGATTGAATAGACACAATCATGAAACATTAATGACATGGAGGGATAATATATATTGACAACATATTCTTTCAAAGCGAGTGGTCATTAACTAAATAACAAAACATGCTTATGAATATGAGAAAATATCATAAACACTCCATAATATGTTGATATGTGTTTCTTCTATACAGAATTCAAATGAACATGCAAGACATGCTTACTAGAATTTCTTGTGTTAATCGATTGCTTATGGGGACATATATGCTCAAGGGATATGTCATTTTCTTCTAGAACTACCTATTTAAGGGTCCATTCGTCAATTTGTGGTACTTAATGTTCGTAGAAAGTTTTTCATACAAGTGAAAGTTGATACATAAAATGCTCACAATGATAAGTCTATTATTGATACATATACCAAGCGACTTATCAATATGGAACACCTTCCATTAATAGACATTGAAAAATAATTGTCATATCACAAATATCGGTGAGGCAAAAATGGTTACCAAATATTAATGAAGCTATTGTATTTGTGCTTCCTTGATATAAATATGTTGCTAATAAAAAATATGATAAAATTGTAGAATTGTGTTGGTCTGAACTGGTATTGCACAAGACCTTTTGTGATTTTTACAGAGATATAGGACACACAAATGATGAGATAGTGCATAATTGGGAAATTTTCCGATACATACTATGGCATGTAGATCATAATCGACTACATCTAGTCAAAACAATTCAATCTGATGAAGAACAAGAAGATCCAAGCCTACATCGAGATTCTAAGGAACATGAGTGAAATGTATAAGAATAGTTATAAATTATCATGAGTTTGAGATGCCTGGACATAGGGATCATGCTGTCATGTATAATTGGAACAATAAATTTGTGGATGAAGACATTTCCAATCATGCTATAAGCTCATACCTCAAAACCAGAATTTCAATTCAATTATTAAAAATAAGCATGTCAATTCTTATTTTTTGTGAGGTAGGGAGTTCGACAAAGAATAGGCTTTGATATTATCATTGAACATTAGATAACATGGGTTGATCCACTACGCATGATAATACAAGGAACTGCAAGTACAATAAAGTCATATTTGATTGGAGCTACTAAATTTTCACTTGAAATAGAGTCTCTACAAGAGAAGAGTCCATTATTCCTTTTGGTGCCTACAGGGGTAGTAACATTCATCATTTGAACATCAACAATCCATTTGATTCTTCATATATGAATAAAAAAGAGGACAGATTTACAAGGATAGCGTTTAATCAACTTGCAAGAGGAAACGAAACATGTAAAATATATCTAAAGAGATGAAATGAGTTTTATTGGAAGAAATCTATTGATAAAAAATAATTCAATACTTTGACAAGCTTTCCCATAAAATGTGAGCATTCCTTTTGGTGAAGATCAATTTTATTGGTTGATGATCTAGGCCAGTTTTCACCTATGATGGATAAATTAGTATATGCATTTATAAGTCTAGAAAAATAATTATGAAACTCATTCAAAATTGTTGTGACCCTTGATAATGTGTTTCGACAAGATGGACAAAGTTATCAGCCAAAATGTTTTCATCATTTATTGATAAATGTTAGAGATTTAGTGCCAATAGTGGAAGATTGGAAATTGATTATGACTCGTAAATATACTTCACTTGATGCTTCCATGGAACGAAAATTTGATATGGACATAGATTTTTTGTGACAAATTATGACGTACAACATCGTAATAAGTGTTGTAGACGAAATTGGAATTGTCCCATTGCAACCAACATTGCTACAAGAGTAAGAAGAAAATATTCCTTGGAAATAGATGAGGAACATTTGGAACTTGGGTTTATTATTTCAAATGGAGTTATGGTGATACTTAAATATAACATATACACATTTTAAATACTCATCAATGGCTCTCTTGGAGTTGTAGAACAAATCGTGTATGACCCTAGAATAGTACCTCTAGAACAACCCACATATGTTTTAATAAAATTTGATGAATATGTGGGGGTGAAATGGGATGAATCAACTCCTAAAACTATTGCTATTACACCAATTTAAAGAGGTAATAAAAAACAACTTCCATTAAAAATTGCATGGGGGTTAACAATCCATAATTCACAATGATTGGCATTTGAAAAATATTCTATTAATATTGGGAAGCAATAGAGGAAAGGTATATTTACTACAATATATCGATTTAAATATTTGAATGGTATTTGATTTCAATCTACCTTTTCATATGATCGATATGAAAAGATGGTGAAAGTAGTAGAAGTGACTATTTGAAAAGCTGAAGAACGTAGATTGAGTTTGATTACTTTGTAATATATCTATTATTCATTATACACATACTCTTACTTTATTAATATTCTCATGTTTCATCATTCAATAATGTTATTAATCTTATTCATCATTGAACTATTGAATTTTTCTTCACATACATCATATACATGATTATGATAAAATACAAATTTTATGTGACTACTATGGACCAGAACCAACCTAGATACATATAAACTCTGGATCTACCATGCTCCAAGAGGATCAAATCTCTTGAGGTGCACAACTATCCAAGAGATTGATGATAAAAAAAAGATTTACGCCTTAATAGCTTTGATCCCTCTCGGTGCATGGTAGGTCTGGAGTTTAGATGGATCTAGGCTACTATATTTTTAATTCCTCCTACGTGGAGATATTTCATCTCATTCTTGCTAGTTCACCTAGTATTTATTTATTTATTACTTTCCAATTAGGCCTTAATTTAGTGTCTGGAAATTTATATTTTTGTGACCATGCATCATTGATTTTGATTACGTAAATTGTTACATTTCAACTATTTATTATTATAACTATTATGTAAATATTTTATATTTCAATTGTAACTTTAAACATTTTAGTTTAAAAAACATGTTAACACTATGACATCTCATAATCAGCGTAGAAATTAATATATTATATGTTTGAGTGGACACTGCACCCATTTTATGAACAATTTCAATTATACATTTGTGTGATAATTGAGAAGCGTAAAAATATATCCATTAACATTTAAGAATTGGAAAAGAAAATACTTGATTTAATAAGATAAATTCAGAAAGTTAAATACAAAAATAAATACAAAAATACAAAAATACAAAATGTAATTATAGGTTTTACATAGGTTTTTTTTTAATATTAAAAATTCAAATAGGAGAAAACTAAAAATCAAAATTTATAATATATTAACGTCTCAAATTAGTAAAATAGTTTAAATTTTAAAGATAAATGGTTTTTATAATTAAAATAATTATGAATTCAATTTTTTGAAAAATATGATTGATAAATTTAACTAAAATTTGTGTGAATTCTAAAAGGAGTTACATTTTTACCCGACCATTTGCACCGATCGGATGACTTGGCCCGCGAGAGCTTTCACATCATGCATTGATGGTCGTCCAATCGGTGCAAATGGTCGGGTGGAAAGCTAACTCCATTTTAAAATATTATAATAAGATAAAATTAAGTATAAAAGGGAGGAACTAATTAATTATTTATTAAATGTTTATGAAAATTTTGAAAAAATATTATTAAAAGAAGTAAAAATTAATAAAATAAAATATAACAAGTGATTATAGAAAACTATTATAATAAAATTATTCTTTTAATTAAATGAATTTCTAAAAATAAATTATTTTAATATTTTCTATTAATTAATTTTAATTTTCTATTTTCATAGCTCTTTGAAACTCTTATTATTTTTTTTTATTTTTTATTTTTATATTTTCCATTTAAAATTTTGAACATTATGCGCTGAAACCTTCTGTAAAAGAACCCTCGGTAAAAGGTAAAAATCTGAGGTGAAAACCCTCAATGAAGCTCTATCGTGAAAACCTTCAGTAAAATTTCTGTGCACTGCACTCCTGTGGCTATGGAACCTTCATCATTTATTTGAGGCTCTAAATTAGGTGCATACTTTCCTTCCCTCTCTCTTTTTTTAATTTAATTTAATTTTTTTTTTCTATTTTTAGTTTTAGTTTTTTCTATATACATTTTTACATATTTACATAAATATGAGTAATTCACCACATTTTCCAAAAAATGTTATAGGAAGGCCTAGCACAGGTACCCTACATAACCTTGATTATTTTTTGGAGTTAATAGAGAAACGTAGGGAAGAAGGATCTATGCTAAACTTTATGAATATATATAATCCTTAGAGAAATGTAGGGAAGAAAAAGAAGTTAAATTCCAGATAATGTTAAAATCCATGCTCCATAATAAATTCACATCTTTTCAAGAAGAGATACAAAAACAATTAGAGGATAAGATAAAAAAAATATGGAGAACAAGGTAGACATAATGGAGACTAGACTTTATGCAATGGAAATTCAAAAAATACCCGAACAAGGAGTGACAGGTACAGTGGAAAATATTAAGTTAAAGGATAGGATTAACGAGTTAGATGAAAAAGTCAACCACACCCTAACCCTAAATAATGTAGAAGGTAAAATAGATATCAAACTCATTAAAGACGAAATGAATAAGCTCATTGCCTTAGACCATGAGTGTAACAAAAGAGCTTTAAACCTCATATTTTTTTGTTTAAAAGAGGAGGAAGAAGAAGATACGTTATCCATTGTGAAGACATAACTTCACAATAGGTTACAAATTGAAACTATTGGTCTCATAGAAGCAATGAGGTTGGGGAAATTAATTGAGAATAAAGAAAGGTTGATACAAGTTAAGGTTAACTCTACTAAACAAAAATAAAACATACTCAATAAGACATCAATTTTAAAAGGATTAGGTGTATTTATAAATGAATACCTCATTCCAGAGGATCGGGGCGAATTAAGAAAGGAGGTCAAAACTGTAAAAGAAGCTAGGAAGGAGGGAAAATGGGCATTAATAAGAAACAAGAAAGTTGTTATTAGAGATAGAAACCAAAAGTATAGTAATAATTACCAATTTGACACACTCTGGATCTTACCCTATAAATGTCAAGGATTTCCATGGACCAAAGGCCATAAGTTAAGTTGGATCCGGAGCGAAATTGATATCATATTACTAGTTGAAACTTGGGAACACAAGGAGTCAAAGGTCCCTAATATAGAGGGATATGTCCTATGGTCAATATGGAATAAATTTTCATGTTGTAGAGGCATTGGGGGTATATCTTGTTACATTAGGAAGAACATATCCGCACATTTTATCCTTTATAAGAATGCCACATACAACCAATTTATTTGGATAGAGATCACACACAGTAATGATGAAAAAACATATATAGCCATTTGTTATTTTTCCCCTATTAATTCCAACTTCTACAAAAAAACCATTTTTGATGAAAATTGTCCTTATGACCCTTTAAAACATGATATTTCTTGTTTTAGGTGTTAGGATTATTAATCCTCCCTTGTCCAATTTGGTCATATGTCTAAATTAGGAGTCATGTCTAAATCGGGAGTCCATCCAGTCTATTTTTATTCACTAACACCATTGGGTCCACTTGGCCTAATTGGGGCACGTGTTCCAATTACTAAAGTGTGGGGAACACTAATTGTGGCCTAATTCCACTGATTTCACTTGCATGCATCGGTTTAGGAGCCTCCTAGATCAATCCCTACAATTTAGGAGCCACTGGGAGTGCCGATATTAACCTTTCTCAGTTGAGTTCACTTAGTGACTAGTCAAGTTGAGTTATGAGTCAGTTACAGTCAGTTCTATCCTTTTGCATTCAGTTAGTGCTAAGTTTGCATGGATGCATGCAAAAGAGGCACATTTCTTACCTACCACATTTAGTTAGCCTCAATTAACACTGAATTAGACACTTGAGTTTTGTTTTACAACTCAGATAAACTCCGATAATGGTTTAGACAAGGTCTGTTAACTCTTGAGTCCTCTGATAATGATTTAGACAATGTCTTAGTTACCTACAGTCAAGTAGAGTCTAATCAATTCAAATTTAATCATGTGGATTTGAATTGCATGTGACTATTTAGCCATTGTATTACATTGTAATTATTATCTAATTACTCTTTGATTAATGAAAAGAGTTCACAGCTGCAAGCCATTTTTGCATTGTTTCATGCTTCAATAACTGATTAAATTGTGTGATATATCTTGTGAGTTGTGTGTTTATCCACATATATACATGCTCAATTTAATATGGTATCAAAGCCTCAGAGGACTAGGCACTTCTCCTCCTCAGATCTCCTACTCGATCATTTTTTTGAGAAAAAATTCTCCTTCCAACTCTACACCACAAGCAGAAGGTTTACCACTTAATACCCCAAGTTAATGAATTGTTGATCAAGCTTTCTTGATCAATTATGATGGGTGTGATGAAAACCTAAAATTTGCAGACCATCTGACATTACTTTGTCTTTTTGTGTAATTGCAGGTAAAACTTTGAATGGATTCATCAATTCCTCTTCTCACCCCATTCACAAGCTATTTAGAATGGAAGATGAAGATGATTACATATCTGAAGAGACAAGATATCTATGAGGTGTCTATTGGAGTTGGTGAAGAGTCCTATTAGATTGAGAGTTATTGGATGAATGCATGTGATGAATATTTCAGAACAATAGCACTCACTCTTTCTCCTAGCTTGCACTACCTCAGTAGATCTATTGAAGACCCAAAGGAACTCGAGACAAGATTGCACAGAACCTTTGGAAAGATTCATGAGGATCATAATAGCACTTTGGAGAGCACATCCAGCACCATCAGAGTTCATGATCCAAAATTTTTGGCCTCTACTCTCTCTGCAAAATTTGTTCAAGATGAAAAAGAAGCAAAATCCTCCTCCAATGATTTTCCTTTGAATTCTGTGCAAAATTTGCTAGTAATTGCTTCCGAAAGTGAACAGAAATTTAATTTTTCTCCCTCTAATGTTGTTGCTAGTGTGCAAATATGTAATACCTTGGATATTTTGGAAAAAATATCAGACTACTGGAGTGATCCATTTTCTCCACATAATCTAGATATTCCAGCAAATTCCTACAGGATTGCATGCACCAAAATTCAAAATTTTGAAGAAGAAAAAAACTGTGCATCTACCGTCTCGGTGGACCATACTCTTGGATCTGATATGAACCTTATTAGATATTATATGAAACTTATTGGATATGATATGATCTTATTTATATCTGGTCTGATATTTATTGGTTCAATATTTTAGGTTCATAAGCTTTCAGTACTACCTGTAGTTGTTCCCATCGGTGGTGTGAAGAAACAAGTACTACAACTCTCCTTCAAAACTGTTACTGGGGATTTGATTTCATTTCACTGTTTCGGATCTGTTGTGAACATATTTAGATCTGATTTAATTTATTATTCGATATTATTTGGTTCAAATTTTAAAATCCAAGAGCTTTCATTCATGCTTGTAGCTGCTCTCACCAATTCTGGTGTGAAAAATCAATTACCACAATTTCTCTTCAAAACTGCTGCTGGGGATTTGGTGTTAGTTTCCTATTATGAGGTTTCTGATATTTTATTTTTTGATTCATTAGTTATTTCAGAAGCTATATCAGACTATGGAGCTCAATCATTCTCTCTCAACAATCCCAGAGCTTCTCTACCTTTGGTCACATGCTCATCTCCTCACAGAACTAGTAAAGAGGAAGATTTTCTGCATACGCATGGACACTTGCTCCTAACAGTTTGGGTTGTTTTTATGACTCAGGGTTTTCTGTTCATGGCTGAAACATATCAGTTTCATTAGTGTTCCTAACATTTTTTTAATCCTCTAGAACCTTTTCTCGCTTATCAGTTGATTTCAGTTGCTCTACATGGGTCCACTCTTAATCCAACAACTTTCTATTTTTCTGATTTAGTTGAGCATATAATTTTTCTTCCAAATGGGAATATTCCTCCAGAAATAATGATGGATAGGTTCACATGCCAGGCCCTAGGATACCTGTGCACAAAAGAAATAGATTGATCATGATTCCACCTTCTTAATTAGAGGGGGGGATTTTTTCCCGTGTGGTTTTTTCCCCAGCTCCTTGTATTGAGAAGTTACTTTACGTTACTTATTGTAATGGGTGACCTATGGTGTTAGTTACTAGGGCCCATATATTGTCTAATTTAGAATTCATGGGGGGTGTTAGGATTATTAATCCTCTCTTTTCCAATTTGGCCATATGTCTAAATCAGGAGTC
This sequence comes from Pseudotsuga menziesii, assembly GCA_001517045.1. Classification (NCBI taxonomy): domain Eukaryota; kingdom Viridiplantae; phylum Streptophyta; class Pinopsida; order Pinales; family Pinaceae; genus Pseudotsuga; species Pseudotsuga menziesii. Next base: position 265,844 of record LPNX010914924.1, on the reverse strand, counting down.
ATGTCTAAATTAGGAGTCCATCTGGTCTATTTTTAGTCACTAGCACCATTGGGTCCACTTGGCATAATTGGGGCACATGTTCCAGTTACTAAAGTGTGGGGAACACTAATTGAGGCCTAATTCCAATGATTTCACTTGCATGTATCAGTTTAGGAACCTCCTATATCAATCCCTAGAATTTAGGATCCATTAAGAGTGTTGATACCAACCTTCATCAATTGATTTCAATTAGTGACTAGTCAAGCTGATTTAGGAGTTAGTTACATTTAGTTCTATCCATCTACATTCAATTAGTGCTAGGTTTGCATGGTTGCATGCAGGAGAGGCACATTTCTCACCTACCATAATCAGTCGGCCTTAGTTATCATTGAATTAGACACTTGAGTTGTGTTTTATAACTTCGATGAACTCCGATAATGGTTTAGAAAACGTCAGTTAACTATTGAGTCCTTCAATAATGATTTAGGCAAGGTCTTAGTTACCTACAGTAAAGTAGAGTCTAATCAATTTAAATTTACTCATGTGGTTTCAAATTTCATGTGGCTATTTAGCCATTGTATTACATTGTAATTATTATCTAATTACTCTTTGATTAATGAAAAGCATTCATAGCTACAAGCCATTTTTCCACTGTTTCATTCCTCAATAACTGAGTAAATTGTGTGATATATCTTGTGATTTATGTGTTTTTCCATAGATCTATGTGCTCAATTTAATATAAGGAAGGAAGGAAATATCCCTTTTATGGGTGACCTCCATGCTCAAACTTTCAGTAACCAAGCTATTCTTTTAAGCAACTATTCCAAACCTAATCTTGTTTTGTTAGACGGAGGCCTTGCACTAGCTAACATGTACATAAATAGTTCTGAAGATATAGGTGAACATTTATTTGGGCCTAAGTTGGTCAAACTTTGTAGTGATTAATATCTTATCATTTGCAACGATCTCACAAAATGGCCAAACTCTATCCAAATTACTTGTAGCCATGGGCTTGGAAATAGTGTTGTATATTATGTTATATCTGATAATCCCTAATGCAACAAATTAATAGATTTCAGCATATTCAATGACCATGAGCTTGAATTTGGTCATATACCTTTAATTATAACTCTCAATATTTCCATGTATAGCAATCCCAAGGAGGAAAACTATCATTCCCAAAAGCACCTGATCTTCAATAAAAATAAAGTTGACATTTTTCTCCATAATATAAAAAATTGACTCATTCCTTTATCTAGCTTGGAGAATATAGAGAATATCTACGATAATTTTTCTACAACCCTCTCGTCATCCGTTAACAAGTTCTCTATTGAAGTCTTGACTAAAACGAGTAGTAGTAGAACCAACACTTGGTATAATCAAGAGTGTAAAGATGCGAGAAAATAAATTATACAAGCTACTGCAAATTCGATAAAAATGGAAAAGATAAATCACTACAAAACCTTAATTAAAATAAATAAATAAAGACATTATCTAAGTAAAACATAGGAAAATACCCTACACCTCTTCAAGGTGGCTCCTAAGAAATTATGGATGCAAATTCTAACTCGCAAAACAAAAGAAGACAATAAAATTGCTTTAAAAGATTGGAATTCCTATCTTAAAATGCTTTATGAATATCTCGATACTTGAGATAACATTCAAACCCTTCTTACAACGTAATAAGTTTTCTTGTTAGAAGACATATTTCAGAGTTAAGTGTTTAGAAAATGGAAAATCCAAAGGCATTGAAGGCTACCAAGCAAAAATCTTAAAAATTGGAGGGCATGTCCTCATCCCACACGTCCACAAACTCTTTAATATAGTGGTGAAGCAAGGGTTTCCTTCACCTTGGACTCAAAGCATCATTATTCTTATTTTCAATAGTGGCGATAAAAATGACCCCTCTAAGTATCAAACTATTACGATTATCCCTCTCTTAGCTAAGTTATATGGTATTATCTTATAAAAGAAGATCACTGGATGGGTAGAAATGGAAAGTAAGAGGGATAAAGGAGAGGAAAGTTTTAGAAGGAATCATTCAACCACGTACCACCTCCTTACACATAGGATCATTGCAGAGGAATGTCATAATAATAAGTCTGAACTATTTTGCTGATTTATGGATTTTAGAAATGCTTTTGAAAAAGTTCCTAGAAATAACATGTGGAATAGGCTAGAGGAGTTTTAGGTTCCTTTTAAGTTGAGAGCTATCATGATAAGGTTATACAAAAATGTCATTGCCAAGTTTAAGAATAATGAGGGGTGGAAAAATATATAAATTGTAATATTGGAGTAAAAAAAGGTTCCCCCCTCTCCCCAACCCTTTTTGGAATTTGCATTGATAAGCTAGAAAAGTGTTTCAAAGAAGCAGGTGGTATCGGTACAATCTTAGTTGGGATAGTTACCATCCTCCTACTTTAAGTTGATGATATTTTTGTCATTAGAGGAAATTTCAACTCAAAATGGGCCTTTTAACTTTTATTCAAATTCCATGTCATCATGTGTTAGCCAATGAAATTGCTTTAAATTTGAAATACCGTATAGGTCTTAAACACTTTTTTAATATAAATTTGGGGATAGGTATCATAAAAAAACTACCTTTTTTGTTTGTATTTTTGACATATCTCCCAGTGTTTTTACTCAAATTTCAATCGAGAGAGCTCGTTGGATGTGGAATTAAATTCCGCATCCAACGAGTACCCACTTGGCATACTTTTGACGGACCTCGCTACCCCAAAAACAAGAAATACCTGAAAAAATGGAATGATGACATCATCATTTCATTTTTTCAGGTATTTATTGTTTTTGGGGTAGCGGGGTCCGTCAAAAGTATGCCAAGTGGGTACTCGTTGGATGTGGAATTTAATGCTGCACCCAACGAGCTCTCCCGATTGAAATTTGAGTAAAAACACAAGGAGATATGTCAAAAATACAAACAAAAAAAGTAGTTTTTTTTTATGATACCTATCCCCAAATTTATATTAAAAAGTGTTTAAGACCTATACGGTATTTCAAATTTAAAGCAATTTCATTGGCTAACACATGATGACATGGAATTTGAATAAAAGTTAAAAGGCCCATTTTGAGTTGAAATTTCCTCTAATGCACGAAAGCACACAGCTGATACACAATATATATATATATATATATATATAAAGCAAAAATGACCAGTGCCTTAGAATNTTCTTTCTCCAAAATTAATAAATATTATTTTATTATTTTAACTATTATTTTATTAGTTCATTTTAGGAGGCCCATTTTGAGTTGAAATTTCCTCTAATGTATGGAAAATTGTCCCTTTTATATCGATAAGCAATTAAGAATTCTTAAATATTTTTTCTCTAACATTGGTATGACTGTTATCATCGACGAGACAAACATCATGATTATAAAATATAAGAAAGACACCTATGGAAATTTTATTTATGATAATAGGAATCAAGAAAAAGTGACTTCTTACAAGTATCTCAGAATTGATATGCATCGCAAGCTCAATTGGAACTATAGAATTGAGAAAAGGATTAATGGAGGGTTGAAATCTTATTTTGGTCTTGAAAATAACTGTAAATCAGTCAATCTAGTCATGTGGTATCAAAAGTTCTTATTTGAAACTCTTGTGACCCTATTATATTGTATGGTTGTGAAGTATGGGGGTGCAACATTTCTAGAGAATCTTGGAGGAAGATTGAGCAAATACAGAATCAGTTTATAAATTATAACCTCAAAATTATAAGCAATACACCTTATCCTATTATACTCATAGAATTGGTCCTTTCCTCCATCGAGATCATTTCTATGACTAGGTACCTGATGTGAAAGCATTAGATAAATAACATGGGAAACAAGAGACTTCCTAAAATTGATTTAAACTCAAGTCAAAACCAACTACATGTTAACCGGTGTTGGGTTAAAGATACCATGCCTAGGTTAAACCATTGGGGCATTAATGAAAACATAATTTTGAATAACATTGACAATGTCAAAAATATTATTACTTCTATGTCTAAAGATAAATTATGGTGTGAGGAAAATTTAGCGGTTAAGAGAAAATTAAGATACTATAAAGAGGTCATTAATCCTAACTTGGAGGATCAGAAGTATCTCTCGGTAGTAACTAGCTCACAAAATAAAATTAATATAGTGAACATTAGAACGAACTCTCATGAACTCCATAGCGAAGTAGGGCTTTGGTCCATTCCTAAAACTCCATAGGAGGAAAAGGTTTTCCATTTGTGTGAGTCTATGAGCATTGAGGATGAAAATCACTTTCTCTCAGAGTGCCTTTCTTACACCCACATTAGATATGAGTTTGGTAATATTTTCTACAATACAAACCTTTATAACCTCCTAACTTGCCAAAATTATAGTAAGCTTGGAAAGATTTTTGGCAACCTTTTTTAGCACATGAACAATATTATAAAGTAAACCAAGTATTCTCTTTCTTAAGGTCTGATAGACCAAATTTTATCTTAATAGACGTTAATCTTCATCATCATCATCAAATAATAGGATTTTAAAAATTTTAAAAACTTTAAAAAAATCAATTAATTAATTCCTCCCTTTAAAAGATTTTATGTAAGATTATTAACCATATTTTTGAAATGTTTTAATTCATAATTATATTAGTTATAAAAATTCCTTATCTCTAAAATTTACTTTATTTTACTAAGTGCACAAGTTATTATTATGTTGATAGGCATAATACTTCTTATATTTTGTGGGGAGGGGAATAAGACTTTGATGAGCAAATTGACAAGATCCATGACAGAGAGAAAAATGTATAGTTTAGATTAAATGTGTAGTCGTCATAGAGTCATTGTATTTGTTAACTAAAGGATACCTAACCAAATTGACAGGTGTAAGGAGTTGGAGTTCGTGGAGTTTGGGATTGACATGTGTAACTAGTTGGAGTTCGTGGAGCTACAGTTCAGCAATTGTTCTATACGATTGGAGTTTGTGGAGCTATATTTCACCAACGGTTTTCAGTTAGTTACGAGCGGTTGGCTGCAGGTGGCTAGAGAGAGGTTGATGGAGTGTAATTCATATATAGCATTGAATTGGTAACAATAAGATTTTTCCCACCGTTACACAAAGAAGACTGAGAGCACAAATTGCGATTGTGAATCTTGTAGGTATGCTAAACTGAACTAGCCTTCTATTATGACTACTAATATATTCTTAGGAAAAATATGAATGTGTCATGCTGCACTTTATGCATATTTATCATCCTGCACGGATAGGAGCTATGATTTATAATTCTTCACGAGGCTACAAATTACGACTACAGGTATTCTAAACTTATCTAGATTTCTATTATAACTGTCAAATATTGGATTTTTACTACTTGCTTAGAAAAAATATTAACGTATTAGCAATTCCATGTAGGAGTAGTAAAATACAGTAATAATAATGGTAGTAAATTAAAATTATAAGTTAACCATTTGTACTCAGTTCCAATAGCAAGAATCATAAACTGAGAGTCAGCCTCAGAATCATCCTAACCATGATAACTAACAATGAAGTGAAACAGAGTTGAAACATAAATTCCAATGATAAAAAGAAGAGAGTCAAAGCATAAAAGCCCAAAATAAACTGACCCCAGATGAAACCTGAGCATTAGGTTTACACAAAAAGATTAGTTTTATGTTTTAGAGGAAAAAATTTCTCCAATATTGTACCATAAATAGAAATAAACCGTAGGTTTCAATTGTTATATTACACTTTCTCCTTTCCGTAACTCTGCTTTTGCAATGCAGATTACGGATTGTGGAAACCCCTAAATCGCTCACAATTTCACCTTCCTCCTTTCTTCTTCCATAATGTGGGTTATGTAATGCAAAACACTTAAAATCGTTACCATAATTACCTTATGAAAATCCTCTTCCACAATGCAGATTGTGGGTTGTGGAAACCCTTATGTTCCTTACTAAAATTTCCTTTCTTCCTTCCATCTTCCGCAACGCAGATTGCAGATTGTGAAAACCTTGATTCTTCTTACCAAACACTCAATAGAATAAATTATAACTACAAATGGTAGCATGCTATACAATGTTCCAAAACCCTAGAATGAAACCACCGAGTTAAAAATTACCAATATGCAGTAGCCGAATGGCTTGAAAGGTAAACCACTTTGATAAAGGACTCCTTGTTGATCCACAGTACAATAATATCTTGAAGAACCTTTGAAAAACCATAAAAGATGATAGGAGGGCATCTTTAAATAGTTCTCCTTCGAAAATTACAAGGAAATATTTGCTACTTTAAACCACTAAACTTACCCATTAAATCCCAAGAATTTGTAGTGACAACCACACCTATAACAAACATTGCATGTTCGATTTTAGTAAGATAAAGTGTAAATAAATGAATACACTAAACAGAGTTAAAACTTATGAAATTTACCTGTGAGCGAGTAAACTGGTAGATAGAAGAACGTCAAGCTGAAACCCTCGACATGAACTTTGTAAAACGTTTACAATGAGTCGAGCCTTGAAAACCCAAGACTGAATGCTCAAAACACATGTGAAGATGTAAATAACAGCTGAATAAATCATGGTAAGAACCAACATATGTAGGATTTTCACAATAAAAACCAAGTGTGCTGTCACAGTTTACAGTGAAAGGAGGAAGGTATTTCCAATAGAACCCAAGAAAAAAACCAAATGGTTTTATCCATACACAAGTCATCCCTAGTACCATTTCCTTACAACTATCAACCACTTATAGAAATGAAAGCTTATATAACTTAATTAAATTTATGTGGTTTGGGTGCAAGTCTATAGTATTTTTGGGTGTATTGATTTCTATTTTTCTTATCCTTATAGACTCCAAATTTAGAACATGAAAACTTTCCAAGTGTTTGCAAACTTTGGCCTTGAACTTGTACAACAAATGTCTTAGAAAAAGACTAAATAAGTTTGGAGGTTTAAACCAACATACATTTCCCCATTCTATCCAAAGATCTTATACAAATTATAGTTTCACTTCTATAATTCATCAACATTTCATGAGAAAACTTAGTTCACCAAGTGTTTAACCTTTCAAACCTTTCAGTGATGAAGTAGATTGTTAACATGTAAAGTCTAAGTCTAACTAGAAAAAGAATAAGATTTAAAAAAAAATGGATAAACTCTTTTATATTGAGTGAGTTATTTTGGAATGTTAGAAAATGGTATACCTAAAACATCATGAAATTAACAAGAACCCTTGGAAGGGTAGCCTTAATATCTATTTTCCTCCTCTAACTGGCCGGGTTCCCAAAAATTAAACTTAGAAATCTTTTGCAGAAATCCTTCTGCAACAAACCTCTCCTTCTGGAACTCTGCTTCCACAATGCAGATTCTGGATTGCGGTTTGTGGAAACGCTTAACCGTGCTAATATTCTACTGTTCTTTACTACCACCTCCATAATTCATATTACGGATTGGGGGAAACAAATAATCCATTAGCATTTCCCCCTTCTGTAATTCCTCTTCCGCAAAGCGGATTGCGTAGTGCGAAAAACTCATACTCTATTGCAATTTTACCCTTCCTCAATTTCCACTTCCGCAATTTGGATTGTGCATTGCATAAAGCAGTTAAACCTTTACACTTTCTCCCTTCCCTAACTTCACTTACACAATGCATGTTGTAGATTGTGAAAACCCCTAAATCCTTGAGGATTTTTCCTTTCACCTTTCTCCTTCTGCAATGCGAGTTGTGGATTATGAAACACTTAAAATCCTTACAAATATTTCCTTCCATAAATCCTCTCCTGTAATGCGGATTGCAGAAACCCTTAGTTTCCTTACTAAAATTTCCTTTCCTCCTTCCCACTTTTGCAATGGGGATTACAGATTGCAGAAACCTTAATTCTTCTTACAGAATTTCCTTCTGCCTTTTCGCTTCCGCAATGCGTATTACAAATTAGGGAAACCCCTAAATTATTTAAAATACTAATTTTTCTCTTTCTGCTTCTGCAATGTGGATTACATATTGCAGAAATACATAAATCCATTACACATTCTCCCTTGCACAAATCCTCTTCTGTAATGCATATTACGAATTGCGAAAACCCTTAAATCCTTCACGGATTCTCCTTCCACCTTTCCTCTTCGACAACATGGGATGTGGATTGTGGAACACTTAAAATCCTTACAAAAATATGCTTCCACAATGTGAATTGCGGGTTGCGGAAACCCTTAGGTTCCTTACTAAAATTTCCTTTCTGCCTTCCCTCTTTCAGAATGTGGATTGCAGATTGCGGAAACATTAAGTCATCTTACAGAATTGTCTTCCGCCTTTCCACTTCCATAATGTAGATTGCGGATTGCAGAAACCTCTAAATTATTTACAATAGTAACTTTTCACTTTCTTCTTCCGCAATGCGGATTTTGGATTGCGAAAATATATAAAAGCTTTACATTTTTTCACTTTCGCAACACCGCTTCCACAATGTGGATTCTAAATTGAGGAAACCCATAAATCCTTCATGATTTTGCCTTCCACATTTCCGCTTCTGCAATGCCAGTTGCGGATTCTGGAACACTAAAAATATTTAACAAAATTAACTTCCAGAAATCCGCTTCCACAATAAGGATTACGTGTTGTGGATACCCTTAGGTTCCTTACCAAAACTTCCTTTCTCCTTTGTGCTTCCACAAATCAAAATACATATTGTGGAAACATTAATCCTTCTTACATAATTTCCTTCCTCCTTTATGCTTCTGCAATGCAGGTTGCGGATTGCAAAAACCCCAAAATTCTTTACAATACTAACTTTCTTCTTTCCTATTTCGTAATATGGATTGTGGATTTCAGGAAGCCATAAAATATTTACACTATTTCCTTCTACAAAATGACTTCTACAATTCGGATTGCGGTTTGTAGAAGAACTTAAGTTATTCACAATTTTATGCTTATGTAGTCCTTTTGGCCCAAGGTTCACACTTGGTTCCTTATTTGTTTTTCTTGGTAAACAACAGATGGTCGATCTCCAATGGCCTCACGACATTAGGAGGATTTTGTTACTTAAGATAGGTTCAGGCTGATGAATTCTATGGTGGGTTTTGAGTGGATGGCCCCTTAAGAATCTTTAGCAGGCATACTTTCTTTCACAGTTTCACCATTCATTGTATTCATTAAACTATAGAAATATTGTATTCAGCCATACATACATGAGATTGTAAATATACTATAAATTTTATTATTTTCTGAATGGTTATCTACTATGATTGAAAGCACATGGGTTAGGGTTAACTTTGGATTCATTACATCCATTTCACCTATTACAACTGTTACTAGCTTCTTAGGAAAAATATGAATGTGTCATGCTTCCCTTTATACAGATTTATCATCCTGCATGGAGAGGAGATGTGATTTATCATCATGCATGAAGAGTATGAATTATGACTGCATGTATACTAAACTTATCTAGATTGCTATTACAACTGTCAAATATTGGATTTTTACTACCTTATTAGGAAAAATCTTAACGTATTAGCCATTACATCTAGAAGTAGTAAAATGCGGTAACATTAATAGTAGTAAAATGAAATTATAAATAAACTATCTGTACGCAGTTCCAAGACCAAGAATCATAAACTGAGAGTCATCCTAACCATGATAACTAAGAATGAAGTGAAACAGATTTGAAACATAAATTCCAATGATAATAAAAACAAAGACGAAGCATAAAAACCAAAAATGAATTGAGTCGAGTCGAAACCTGGGTATTAGTTTAATAGACACAAGGTAGTTTTACGTTATAAAGGAAATGACTTTCTACACTATTTTAGCATAAATAGAAATAAACCACAGGGTTCGATTGTCAATTACACTTTCTCCCTTCCGTAACTACACTTTCCCAATGCGGATTACGGAAACCTATAAATCCTTCATGATTTCTCCTTCCTCCTTTCTACTTCCGTAATGCAGGTTGTGGATTGTGGAACACTTAAATCCTTACCAAAATTACCTCTCTCAAATCTGCTTTCACAATGCAGATTGTAGGTTGCGGAAACCCTTAGGTTCCTTACTAAATTTTCCTTTCTTCCTTCACTCTTCTGGAATCTATATTGCGGATTGCAAAAACGTTAAGTCTTCTTCCAAAACACTCGATATGATGAATTGTAATTATGAACAGTATATTAATCTTGCATATTGATCTAGGGACTAAAACATAAGTCTCATCAAAGATTAATTAACAAATAACTCATGAAATGGTGTAATTGGGCTACAGAATGATTAGCCGCTCTGTATATTCAATAAAGAATGAATAATTACATTGCAATGTCATGCTACAAGCATGAATGAGAATCAATTTGGATTCCTAAGGAGGTCACTCAAATTGAATGAGTGAGTCTAGCCTAACTGAATGTAAGACATAGTCAACACTCAAGTTAACCACTGATCAAAACCCTAATTGACTCAACTAAGCCCTAACTGAAGTCGAAGTGCAATAAATGACTGAGTATTTACGGANAAGTGGTAGTGCTTCAATGACTCCAATGAACCCCGATGAGGTTAACTGAAGTGTAACTGAACATCAGAAGTGGTTGGAGGCACCCCTGTTGACTCCAGTTTATTAAATAATCAATTTAATGAAAAGAGGCACCTTCACTTCCCTATTTAACTGATTGTAACCATCATTTAGCAATAAGGTGCATTAATATCACTCAGATCACCCCCGAAGTGCTCTAGTTAGCCTTCCCAACTATAGGAGAAGGATAAGTTATCCTCCTTAACTGAAGGTAGGCATGGATGTGATCTAGTTGATGACATTTAATGCTCCACTGATGTTAATTAAGCCAATAATACTTAGGATAGTGGTTTAACTAGGACAAATTGACAAAAATGAGTGTGTATGGTGGTAAATGTCTCCAACACCCCACCTTAATCTATACTCAGGAGGAGTTAGAAAACATAAATGCATAAAAATGCTAGGGCCCCAGCAACTAAGGCCATAGGTCACCCTATACAATGCTAAAACTGAAACAATGCTCAAAAACAAACTAAGTGAGGAAAAGAGGGAAATCCTAATGAGAAAACTCCCCCCTCAAGCTGAACACTGAAAGTAGTCTGAATCACCCTGATGAACTCACCCCCAATAGTGAATGGAGGTAAGTGAACTTGTTTTCTGAAAATCTCTTGGTGAATATGTCTGCAATCTGCTCATCAGTCAGGCAGTATTGCAGAATGATGGTCATGTCATGCACTAGCTCCCTAATGTAGTGCATGTGGATCTCTACATGCTTGGTCATCTTCCTGGTAACTGGATCTATATATATCTTAATAGCACTTTGATTGTCACAAAAGAGGATAGTGGACAAAGTACTACCAGGATCAAACTCTGAAAGAATTCCTTCCATCCAAACTGCTTGGATGCAAGCATTCACCGCTCCTCGATACTCGGCCACTACTAAATATAATGCTATGGCAGTCTGATTTTTGCTAGACCAGCAAATGGGGCCACCACCAAACATGAATACCAATCTGGAAGTAGACTTCCAATCAATAGAATCACTCTCCCAATTGGAATCTGTGTACCCAACCAGCTCTACCTCGGAGTGTGCAGCATAGTGAATGTCATAGGTCCTAGTTCTCTGCATATACTGGAGGATCCTCTTGGTTGCCTTAAAAATAATATCATGAGGCTGATGCATATATATTGATACAACATTCATGTAATAATAGATATTAGGCTGAGAATGTGTCAAGTACAACAAGCTACCAATCAGATGTCGATAGATAGTGCAATCCATGGGAGGTGTGCTTTTTCCTTCTTCAAGGCTAATCCCTGAAAGGAAAGGTAATAGTGTAGGCCTACAATTATCCATGTTAAACTTTAATAACAGGTGTTAAATTTATTTGTACTGAGTGACCGTAATTCCATTAGAGTTTTTCTCAATTTCGAGCCCCAAAAATTGTTTTAGGAGCCCCAAATCACTCATTTCAAAGGCATTGTGGAGAGCAGTTTTAATGGCTGAAATGGAGGCAACTGTGCTACCTGTGATCATTAAGTCATCAAAATATAAAAAAATAATAATTATATGACCATCAAACTTCTTTAAATACGCATTTGGATCTGATCTACACCTTTGTAAGTTTTGTGAGAGAAGAAAGGCATCCATCTTGGAATACCACTCTCTTGGGGCCTGTTTTAACTCCTATAGTGACTTCTTTAGCTTGAAAACCAAAGATGGATCAGTGATGTAGCCATCAGACTGCTTCATTTATATCTCCTCATGAATATCTCCATGGAGAAAGGATGACTTAACATCCATATGATGCACTTCCCAGTGCTTGGATGTCGAAATTGCCAAAACTAGGCGGATGGAGTCCATTTTTGCAACCAGTGCAAAGGTCTCATGGTAGTCCACACCTTGGACCTAAGAGAAACCTTTTGCCACCAACCTTGCCATATATTTTTAGGTGCTTCCATCAGAAGCAACCTTTCTCTAAAACACCCACTTGGATTGAACCAATTTCCTTCCCGGAGGAAGAGAAACTAGCTCCCAAGTAGTGTTTTTATGAAGAGAATTCATCTCTTCATCCATGGAAAATTACCATATTGGATCCTTCCGAGCATGGTAGTAGGATTTTGGATCTGAACTAATAATAAAATAGCAAGTTTCATACAGCAAATTATCAGGACAAGAGAGCTCAATACCTTCTCTTTGGAAATCAAACCGGGTTCTCCTTGGATCATACAGATTTCCAATGTTATCTCCTACAGAGGAGAGTGTCTGTTGGGCCCATGTGGGAAGATGATTTTGCAATTCAGGTTCTGATTCAGCATCTAATTATTGGTGCACACTGATATCAGAAATCAGAGGATACAAATCAGGGTCATCACCCCCAATTTCATCATCCAAATATTCAGTAGAATAGGAAGGAAATTCAGCAGTTTTCTCCTTCACTAGTTCCACCTCTTGAAGAGGCTCATCGAACTTGACACTTCTCTTGATGATGATATGTTTTGTTTTGAGATATAGTAGATTGAAAACTTTTGATTCATCAGGATACTCAATAAATAGACATTCTATTCTTTGCGGTTGCAAATCCCTTCTTTTATCAAGTGGAATCTGGGCCCATGCAGTGGACCCAAACAGCTGCAGGTTCGACACATCTAGCTTGTGTCCAAAGTATTCTTTGAAAGGGGTCTTCCCTTTCATGAATGAGTGTGGCACCCTATTCTGAATGTATTATGTAGCATCCATGGCTTCACCCCACAAATTTACAGCCAACTTCTTTGATTCCAACATACAGGTGGTCATCTCCTTGAGAGACTGATTCTTCCTTTCCGCTACTCCATTCTGCTGGGGAGTGTAGGGAATTAAATGTTGGACCTGAATACCACTTTGGGAGAATATGTGTATAAAATAATTACTGACATACTCCCTTCCATTATCATATCGCAAGATCTTGATCTTAAGCCTATAGGCATTCTCGATCAAGGCCTTCAATTCAGAAAAATTTTCACATACTTCATACTTCGTTTTAAGAAAGAAGACCCATGTGTACCTTGAAAAATCATCAATAAAATTAAGAATATACCTTGATCCATTCATGGATGTGACAGGAATTAGACCGCTGATATTAGAATTTATCAGCCCCAATATGTATGTAGCTCGGTTTTCCTTCCCCCGATCGAACTTGTGCTCAAGGTGCTTTCCAAGCACACAGCCCTTGCAAATTCCAGTGGTTGCCTTGATGACTGGGAGGCCTTCAACCATGGATTTTTTCTGTAATTTATCTAAATATTTGAAATTTATATGGCCAAACCTTTCATGCCACAACCTAATAACTTTATTTGCATGAGTTAGCAGAGAGGTGGGCTTTGCATCCACAACAAAGTGAGAGAACTCATAGGCTCTTGCATGATGGTTTGCAAGACCTTTAGCAATGAGTTTCCCAGATGCAAGTTATGTTATATCAACATAATTTGGGCTGAAATAAACTCTCTTAGGCACTCATGTATGTGTCATTTGATAGACACTAAGGAGATTTGATGCCAGAGACGGTACGTATAAAACATTAGAAAAATAGTCATTCTCAAGATCAACGGTACCTTGTCCTTCTGAAATGATGGTGGAGTCATCTCCGATGTGGATGGCGATGGATTTACCAATCTCCAAGGATGAAAAGGAGTCTCTTTCAGCCATCATGTGGTTCAAAGCTCCAAAATCAATCAATAGTGCTTTGCACTTTGAAGTGCTTGCAATGAGGGCATGACCTTTTTCAACTTGTGGTTCTTGATCTTGCTGATCTCTCCTCTGAAATATTTCTGGAAGATCGATGTGATTTCTCTCAAGGAGAGAGGTTGCTTTATCAAGATTCTTCTTCATGCAGGCATATTCAAGGTGGAATCCCTTCCCATCGTATGAACACTTGACTTTTTCCTTCCCAGGATGCCCTTTTCCTTTGTTCTTCCTTGAGCCAGAAGATTCATCATGCTGTTGGTTTTCAACTTTAGGCTTAGGAGCTTCGAATTTAGTTTTTGGATTCTTCTACTCCTTTCCTTTACCCTTTAGATCTTTGTGCCCCAAGACATGGAGGGCTTGATTATGGGAGGATTTAATGATCCCCATGTGGATAAGATTATCATGTTCACTTGTTAGGGACTCAATGAAGGCATTGAGTGTAGGCATATTCCATCGAGGGGTTGTGAGCTTCCCCACAATAAATGTAGAGTCGAAAAATAAAATGTCAGCTCCAAGTTTGGAGAGTGTGGCGAGGATGAGCTGATCATCTTCCTTCTCCGCTTTGCATTGCTTCAAGAGTAAGACAGTGTGCTTGAACTTTGTGAAAACATCATTCATGGTCTCGAAATTGGAAGGCTGGATAGACATCAATTAATTTTCAAGCTGGTAGACTCTCAAATCATCCTACTTTCCATATAGATTTTCCAATTTGTCCCAAATTTATTTTTCAGTCTTCAATCCCGCAAGATGGAAAAGGAGATCCCAGGAAATAGAGAGGCACAAGAACCCGAATGCTTCATCCTTCTTTTTCAAGAATCTTGATTTCTCTATTGTAGAACCAAGCTCATCTTCAGTGTCCATGGTGACTCTATAGAGTCCTCTGGAGTGCAGTTAAATATTCATATCTCCTTTCCATGAGTGGAAATTGTATGGAGTCAAAATATCTACTGAGGAGGCCATCTGGATCTGCTAGAGTGAATGCTTCACATGTAGAAAACCTGAAAATCACAATAGAAAGGGAAATGTAAGGTAGAACAGCCTGCACATTTTAGGCCTTCATCACACCCAGCATAATCAATCAAGCAAGCTTGATCAAAAATTTCTTTACTTGGGGTATTAAGTGGTAAGCCTTGGCTTCTGGTGCAGTGCTAGATTTTTGAGCTATTGCTCAATTTTCATGCACAAATCTGTCAAAAAGCTTGTTTTTGAGATATAGAGCTTCATCCCGCCATGAGCTTTGATACCATGTTAATCTTGCACAATGATCTAGGGACTAAAACATAAGTCTCATCAAATATTAATTAACAAATAACTCATGAAATGGTGTAATTGGGCTACAAAATGAGTAGCTACTCTGTATATTCAATAAAGAATCAATAATTGCATTACAATGTCATGCTACAAGAATGAATGAGAAGAAATTTGGACTCCTAAGGAGGCCATTCAAATTGAATGAGTGAGTCTATCTTAACTGAATGTAAGCCACAGTCAACACTGAAGTTAACCACTAATCAAAACCCTAATTGACTCAACTCAGCCCTAATTGAAGTTGGAGTGCAATAAATGACTTAGTCTTAACTGAAAGAGATCAGACACATGTCACAACAAGCCAACCATCAAGTGGTAGCACTTCAAGGACTCCAATGAACCCTGATGAGGTTAACTGAAGTGTAACTGAACATCAGAAGTGGTTGGAGGCACCCCAGTTGACTCCAATTCATTAAATAATCATTAAATAATCAATTTAATGAAGGGAGGCACCTTCACTACCTTGTTTAACTGATTGTAACCATCAGTTAGCTATTAGGTGCATTAATATCACTCAGATTACCCTTGGAGTGCTCCAGTTAGCCTCCCCTAATGTAGGAGAAGGCTAAGTTATCCTCCTTGACTGAAGGTAGGCATAGATGTGATCTAGATGATGACATTTAATGCTCCACTGATGTTAATTAATCCAATAATACTTAGGATAGTGGTTTAACTAGGCCGAATTGACCAAAATGAGTGTGTATGGTGGTAAATGTCTCCAACATGGTAGCACCTTATATAGCTTTCCAAAACCCTAGAATGAAACTATTTAGTTAAAAATTACTAATATGCAATAGACGAATGGCTTGAAAGGTAAAACACTTTGATGAAGGACTCCTTCTCGAGCCACAGTACAATAACATCAAATAACCTTTGAAAATCCAGAGTAGTTGAGAGGCTGATATATTTAGACAGTGCTCCTTCAAAAATAACAAGGAAATATCTGTTACTTTAAACCAATGAACTGACCCTTTAACTCTCGATTTTTTGCAGTGACAAAGATACCTGTAAACAAACGTTGCATGTTCGATTTTAGCTGGAAACTAGTAAAATAAAATGTAAATAAATTAATAGACTAAATAGAGTTAAAACTGATGACATTTACCAGTGAGTGAGTAAACTAGTAGACAAAAGAACACCAAGATGAAACCCTCGGCATGAACTATGTAAAATGTTTGCAATGAGTCGAGTATAGAAAACCCAAGGTTGAATTCTCAAAACACATGTGAAGATGTAAAGAACGGATGAATAAATAATGGTAAGAACAAACATATGCAGGATTTACATAATAAAAACCAAGTGTGTAGTCGTAGTTTACAATGAAAGGAGGGTATTTCTGACAGAACTAGAGAGAAAAACCAAATGGTTTTATCCATACATAATTCAACCCTAGTACCTTTTCCTTACAACTATCAACCACATGCGAAACTGAAAGTTTATAGAACTTGTTTAAATTTATGTGGCTTGGGTCCAGGTCTATAGTACTTTTAGGTGTATTGATTTCTATATTTCTTCTCCTTATAGACTCCATATTTAGAACATGAAACCTTTCCAAGTGTTTTCAAACTTTATCCTTGAAATTGTACAACAAATATGTGTTAGCAAAATGCCAAGTAAGTTTGGAGGTTTAAAACAATAGACCGTTCCCCATTACAACCAAATATATTATAAAATTATCCCATCAACTTGTCATGAATAAAATCAGTTCACCAAGGGTTTAACCTTTCAAACCTTTAAGTGATGAAGTATTGACAACATGTTAAGTCTTAGTATAAGTTGAAAAAGAATAATATTTAAAAAAAATTAGGTTTAAATCTTTTATATTCACT
Organism: Pseudotsuga menziesii; assembly: GCA_001517045.1. Taxonomy (NCBI): domain Eukaryota; kingdom Viridiplantae; phylum Streptophyta; class Pinopsida; order Pinales; family Pinaceae; genus Pseudotsuga; species Pseudotsuga menziesii. Next base: position 248,542 of record LPNX010914924.1, on the reverse strand, counting down.
GTTTTAATTTGGAATGTTACAAAATGGTATACCTCAAACATCACAAAATTACTAAGAATCCTTGGAAGTATAGACTTGAGATCTATTTTTCATCCTCTAACTGGTCAGGTTCCCAAAACTTAAGTTTAGAAGTCTTCCACAAAAATCCTTCCGCAACAGACCTCTCTTAATGCAAATCCGCTTTCGTAACGCAATCATTTAGTGTTAAACCCCTAAATCATTCAGTTTTCACCTTCTACCTTTTCACTTCCATAATTTGGATTGTGGATTACAGGGCAATTAAAATATTTACCAAAATTACCTTCTGCAAATATGCTTCCGCAATGCGGATTACAAGTTGCAGATACCCTTAGGTTCCTTACTAAAATTTCATTTCTTCCTTCTCTCTTCTGCAAAGCGGATTGCCGAAAGTTTAATTCTTCTTACATAATTACCTTCTGCCTTTCCACTTCCGCAATGCATATTAAGGATTGAATAAGCCCCTAAATTATTTACAATACTAGATTTATTATTTTTGCTTCTGCAATGTAGATTGCTGATTGCGGAAAGCCATAAAATATTTACACTATTTCCTTCCACAAAAAGGATTTTGTAATGCGGATTGTGGGATGTGGAAGCACTGAAGTTATTCACAATTTTACGCTTTCATAGGCCTTTTGGCCCAAGGTTTACACTTTGTTCCTTATGCATTTTTCTTGGTAAACAATGGATGGCCGACTTTCAATGGCGTGAGGGCCTTAGGTTGAGTTTGTTACTTAAGAGAGGTTCAGGCTCATGAATTCTGTGGTGGATTTTTAGTGGTCGGTCCCTTAAGAATCTTTAGCAGCCATAATTTCTTTCATAGTTTCGCCATTCATTATATTGATTAAAA
>LPNX010914924.1:214088-238438 GCA_001517045.1 Pseudotsuga menziesii | reverse complement strand
TTGATTATTGACGAGGAGTTATTACATTACCTCATTTTATACCAGCTAATTATGGGGCATTGTTGAATTACATTGACACATTTCTTGACTATTGACTTTCAGCAATTACTAAAAATTACCTGGAATCACAGCCATTTACTATGGAGGACTGGCTGAAATCCTTGGATTTATTGTGTGAAATCCTTGGCTGAAATCATGGAGGTGTGGCTATTATTAATGGCCCAGAATTTGTTATTTTGACTGAGAATCTTCCTCGGCACTATCAAGGGAAGATTTACTGCAAAGATTGACGGCCTCGCATAATTAGTGAAGATGAAAACCTAAATTGTTTTGGTTTGGTGCATGCCTGGAATTTATTATTTTGACCACGAATCTTCCTCAGCACTATCAAGGGAAGATTTACTGCAAAGATTGACGGCTTGGCATATTTAGTGTAGATGAAAACCTAAATATTGTTTTGGTTGGGCGCATGCTTGGAATTTATTATTTTGACCGCGAATCTTCCTTAGCACTATGTAGGGATATTTAATGCAAAGATTGACGGCCTGGCATATTTAGTGCAAAAGTTACAGTTTTGTCTCAACACCGTCTGTGGAATCTTTTCTTTCTAGGTTATTTAATTAATATATGGGTTCATGCATCATCTAGGGGGGGCGAAGGATAGTGTAGCGATGGTGATATGATCTGGAGGCGAAATCTAGACTGTGTTTACTCTATGGTATGCATTCCACCATTGGTTGTACTTCAGGATCTCGGTAAGCATATCACCATTTATATCAGTGGCCTTCAGGCCATGTATGTTTTTTATTTTTGACGGCGTACAAGCTTGGGGATGCGTCTATCCACTATAGGTCTTCCTGCATTTTTCCTATATATTGACATCCACCTCTTGGAAGTCTTATGACTTTGCAAAGGGATCGCGGGGAAAGGATTTTGAGGTTCCTGTATATATAAAATATTAGGACCGAATTAAATGCTTTGAACATTTTGGTTTTATCTTGCAATTATAGAGTGAACCTAGATACTAAATACGATTTAACTATAACCATTTGTTTACTTTTCTATTCTAGATCAGTTCCAGGGCTGAATCTGATCTGGAGATCAGCCTCTTTTGTTTATTTTGCTGTTATAGTTCAGTTCCAGAGAGGAATGTGATTTGGCTATCAACGCTATGATTGTTTTTCATGTTAAAATCGGTGCTAGATCTATAAGAAACAATATGGCTGGCAACATTTTCTATTTTATTTGATGTATAGATCAATTCAAAACTTGAACATGATCTGGCTACCAATGCAATGATTGTTTTTGTTGTTGAATCCGATGCTAGATCTGAGATAGGATATGTCTGGAAACGTTTTAGTTTTATTTGTTGTACCATTTCAAACTTAAACATGATCTGGCTATCAACATGTTAGTTTTATTTTAAAACAAACCAGATCCATACTCTAGTGCTACAAACCATATCCATACTATTGTGGGTTTGATCTACCTTTGTGTATTGGACTAGGATGCGATAACTTGTAATAGAGACCAAATCCGTATTTATGATTATGTTGGTAGAGCCGTGGTTGGAATCGCTAATGATCAAGATTCAAGGTGGTTGTTCTATCTATGAATTTTATTCGAGTTGGAATTTCTGTACATTTTGGTACCTGCTATTTGAATGGTAGAGCTTTAGTCTGCGTTTTGATTCGGTTGGGGATTTATTTTTTTAATGCTAAACCTCTCCTCATCTTTTTTTGGTATATGGGAATTTTGTGCTGATTGTTCACACATTATGTAAATATCCTACTTTGCTTTGCAGATCCTACTTTCTTGCATTATATCTGAAGCTTGTAACTTAAGATCGAAGGATTTTATTTTTTCTTGCGTTTTGCTAAGGAAGGAATACATGTTGGTTTTTCCTGCTATTCTTTTGGGTATCATATACCTCTATTGAACTCCATTTTGTTAGTTCTTGGGGTCTAAATTGTTAGTAAGCTTAGGTCTATTGCTATCATGCGTTTTGGGGATCGAGAAACTGGCATACCCCGTTGGCTCTATTTTACCCACTTGCATTAGTTTGGGTTGGAATTATATAAATAAATGTTTTCTTAGTGGTCCAACTTGTTACACTGTGATTTTGATCCTGGGAAACAGTGTCCCAGGGATGATGACAGGTTACCTTTGTTTAAGTATAATAGTATCAGGAAGTTAACCCCTTATTTCTGTGATCGAACTACGAAAGGCTTCATTGATTTTAATTCTGCAAGTTGAATAATTGATTTATGAATATGTGTACATAGTTGCCTGCTAATGGCTTATTTGTTGCAGATCAGGAAGTTAACCCCTTATTTCTGTGATCGGATTGTGAAAGCATTCATTGATTTTTAATTCTGCAAGTCTAAATTCTTTAAGAGTATGTGTCTGTAATTGCCTACTACTTGCCTTGTGGTTGTTATATTTTCTCATGTGAAGCATACACATGCCTCAGACTAGTGTTGGGTACAACAAGAATGTACCAGGAATTATCTAGAGAATACCTATGCTCTTGAATAATTTTGGTATCTTAAGAATATGCCAAGAGGAACCTTGCAATGAAGAAAAGAGCAATTGGAAGGTATGTCTCAGTGGAGAATTTAGGCAAAGGATGTGCCTTGAATTTGTAAAACTACATTGAATAAATTAATATAACACAAGCTTTGGTGGACGTAGCCTCGGGGATGAGGTGAACCATGTACTCTGGTGTCTCTTTCATGTTTGCGCCTCACGTTGTTTATCTTCAGTGTCTCTGTGTGTTGTGTCTAAATGTTTACTTCCTCAATGTTATTTATGTACATATGATCATGTTCTGCAAATAGACTGTAGTACTATAAAATGATAGTGGAAGAATTGTTGTTGTTATCATAATGTTCTATTGTACGCATAATAAGTCATTTTCAGGACACCATGATGATGCAATGCTGGTGGGTGTAAATAATGTTGGAGTTTGCATTAAAGAAAATTGTCGAATAATTGTTTTACAATGCACATGGTTTTTGACATAATGGATATGAAATTTCTTGTAAAGTTTTCCGCTAATAGGTTGAACCCCTTTGTAGTAATAAAGGAACAAAAAAAAAAATTTACCACTTTTCCGCACATATTCGCATCAAGGGCTAAGAGGGACACTACATATGGTATCAGAGCAAAGTTAAAACACTCGGACCTGATGGACTCATCGACATGCAGGTATGTTGTGAACTATGTGATTTAACTATGTGATATTATAATGCATGCTATAAAAGGAAATATTGCTGAACTCTGTGCATGAGTTTCTGATAATTATGTAATGCTTGAAGTTAGTTGCATGTACTCAAATACAGGAAATGTCATTTGTTTAAATTGGGGAATAAACAAATGAGGACACTATTAGGCTTGTCGCAACAACTCTAAAGCAAGACATACTTATGTGTTTTACATACGTATTGATGAAGTGAAGTGCAAGTCAAAGTTGTGTTTAGTAAGATTAAGTGCATAATATTAACACATAAAAAAGATATTGAAGAGGAAGTAAAGCCTTGATAGGATGCACAAATATATTTTGTCGTAGTCAAATAGGAACATGTTATCATGTAATTTGTTTGAGGGTAAGATGCGACTTATTTTGGGCAAGAATTTGTGAGCAGATAATGCAAGTGCGCATGGTTACAAGAAGCACCATCACATGAGGAACAGAGGCAAAGATGAAATCCTTAGTAGAAATGGTAACATTTGGAGTCTGTATGATTCCCTACTTATTATGAAGGTTACCAAGATTTGATTAGTTATATTGAAATTTTGGAAACCATATCTTCAATAATTTGTTATGTTAAGATATACTTTGCAAAAAGTTTTTGAAAAAAAATTCTAGTATAAGAAACTTTTGAGATGGTCTATACATGCATTAACACTAGAACATCAAGTTATGATTGGATGCATTATGTAAGTCACTTAGGTCTAGAGGGCTTAGGTAGACATATCTTGATCATAAGCTATGGATCATGGGGAATATCGAGTTACCACATGGATACGGTGTTGAGCGAGTAGGCATGAAACATCAAGTACATCTAGAGATATGGAAGTTGTGTTTGAGGAGGAGCTTCTAGGCTCCGGAAGAAGGAATATGTTGAGTAGGGATTATGATATTTTTTATGATTAAAATAACATTACAGGTATTGGGATTTTTGCAGGTGATGAATTGTGGAAGTCCCAGTGGGACCATAACCAAATAATTGAATGTAAATTAACTAGAATTACCTATGAATTTTTGCTAGAGTGTAGCCAAAGTGAATGGTAAAGTATCTTGTGCATAAAATAGATAATGCTTCTCGTTGTATTGCACTAAATATAGAGACTCATATTGGATGAACAAGAATGTCATCAGACCTAACATAAGTGGCTAAGGTGTGAAAAGATGGTAAGTAGCTCACTTGGAAATTACCGATATTATATGAATACCTATGTCCCTAGCTTGCCACACATAAATGTGGTGTAAAGATGGAATGTCCCTCCATGGTAAGTATCCAAACAACAGATGGGTAAAGATGTCTAATGTTATTGATATTTGAGTTGATGAATATTGCATATTGTTATACACTGACACTGCAGAATATGTTAAGGAACACTATTAGTCGGGATTGACTGGTAGTAAAAATATTCACTTCCTTAAATAATGAGGGTAAGAAATGTTGATTATAGATTGTCGAATTTTAAGATTTTATAAACCAAGGATTTAACTGTGGATTATGTGTTTTTATACTGACATTGCAGGCTGCACCAAGATTATGACCAATGTTGCAATCGACGTGCACTACGATATATAAAATCTTCCTGCATAAGTAAGTTGCGCTCAAATTGCTCAGAAATGTGTAAGGAATAATTTCCTGGATAACTTTTTTTAAACCCCTGCAACTTATGATTAGTTAATAAAATTGTGAGTTATTGACTAATGCTTTGACTAACCGTATATCCGACTCACGATTCAGGACAATGACGGTAAAAGTCATGCGAAGCACCAAGGAGTGTGCATTATGATTAGTAAGGTAAAATCTATACTAAATATGAACCAAGAAAAATTTGCATGTTGCGGGAGCACCATGGTGTTAGGCAAGTGATTGTCGCGTGAACACATCGGTGTTAGACATGTATGCCGTTGGATCACAATGGTGTTAGGAAAGTGATTGTCGTGTGAGCACATTGGTGTTAGGCACATGGTGTGGCAAGAAAAGACCTAGGAAAAACTAGACATATGGAAGACAGGACGCTGTCTGATGTCACTGAGGAGAAAAATTTTGACTAGCGGTCAAAAGGGAGAGTAACCTTAGAAAAAAATGTAAATCCACCCAAAAAATTTAACTCCAGGAAGATTTCAAAGGATAATGAAAAATGAAAGTTGTGTTAGTAGCTTTCCAAGTCACTAAACGGTTACATGTCTTAATGCTTAAATGTGAAGGAATGATGAAACTACAATATGTTGAATTTTTGGTGATACATTGATGTTCATAGGATGCATATCTATAGTGCTTCAAGTTGGGAAACACAATGCAGTCCTCATTCTTATAAATATTAAAGTATGTAAGTTCTGATCATAGTCTTCGTAGGTCTGGCGAAGAAGAGGTTAAAAACAGAATTGGATTTTCGCTCACCAGAGTGTGAACATAAGCGAAGAGGGCCAGTAAGGTCAAGGATGACAAACAAGTAACACCGAGGACGGTGTTAATTCTAGGGGGAAAGGATGTAACGTCCCCCTCCCACCTTGAATACCTAGAAGCGACTATGACTCATAAAAATATAAAATGAATCATAAATGCGTCAATGAGGAATAAAAAAAAACCCCACCATGAGTTTACTCCCACCGCAAGTAATCAAGGATACTTGAGACATATAAAGCCTTTTTCTAATTTGAAGATTTGGTATATTGTCAATATAAATTCCAGAATTGTGTTGTTTATTATATCTAGCATTTAGGGCTGTTGAATAGATACAATGGGTATGCAATTATGATGGTATATTGTCAATATATATTCCATAATTGTGTTGTTTATTATATCTAGCATTTAGGGCTGCTGAATAGAGATAATGGGTATGCATATACGGTGGTATCTTGTAAATATATATATTCCAGAATTGTGTTGTTCATTATATCTAGCATTTAGGGCTGCTGAATAGATATAATGGGTATGCATTTACGGTGTCTACACTTTTATATTGCTTAGAAGTTAAGTGTTGTAGCGGATCTTTAGTTTATTGCAGTTGTTCCGAATGAAAAAGATTAAGCACGAGGGCTTAAATCTTTATGGTGCATTTCCGTGGCCTCTTGTGAGCTGGAAATTTTAGAGTTCTGAAATTTGTTGCACTTTAAGTATTACGTAGTGAAATAAATCCCATATATATATGTGAGCTGGAAATTTCAGAGTTCTGAAAATTGTTGCACTTCGAGTATTACGTAGTGAAACAAATCCTATATATATATTAGTGGAGATTATAGTAAAATAAATATACATATATATATATGAGGAACATCAACGAGAATTTATATATAAATATAAATGTAAAAGAAAAGCATTATATTTATGGTAGAGAAGAATACCAATACTAATTGATTTACTGTTGGTTATAACATTTAATTGTGGAGGTGTTATTAGTGCTTGGACTTGTATTGATTATTGACAAGGAGTTATTACATTACCTCAATTTATACCAGCTAATTATGGGGCATTGTTGAATTACATTAACACATTTCTTGACTATTGACTTTCAGCCTTTACTAAAAATTACCCGGAATCACAGCCTTTTACTGTGGAGGAGTGGCTGAAATCATTGGATTTATTGTGTGAAATCCTTGGATAAAATCATGGAGGCGTGGTTGTTATTAATGCCCGGAATTTGTTATTTTGACTGAGAATCTTCCTCAGCACTATTGAGGGAAGATTTACTGCAAATATTGACGGCCTCCCATATTTAGTGAAGATGAAAACCTAAATTGTTTTGTTTTGGCGCATGCCTGGAATTTATTATTTTGACCGCGAATATTCCTCAGCACTATCAAGGGAAGATTTACTGCAAATATTGACAGCCTGGCATATTTAGTGTAGATGAAAACCTAAATATTGTTTTGGTTGGGCGCATGCTTGGAATTTATTATTTTGACCGCAAATATTCCTCAGCACTATGCAGGGATATTTAATGCAAATATTGACGGCTTGGCATATTTAGTGCAAAAGTTACAGTTTTATCTCAACGTCGTGTGTGGAATATTTTCTTTCTGGGTTATTTAACTAATATACGGGTCCATGCATCATCTAGGGGGGGTGAAGGATAGTGTAGCGATGGTGATATGATCCGGAGGGAAAATCTGGACGATGTTTACTCTATGGTATGCGTTCCACCATTGGTTGTACTTCAAGATCTCGGTAAGCATATCACTATTTATATCAGTGGCCTTCAGGCCATGTATGTTTTTTATTTTCAAAGGTGTACAACCTTGGGGATTTGTCTATCCACTATAGGTCTTCCTATATTTTTCGTATATATTGACATCTGCCTCTTGGAAGTCTTATGACTTTGCAAAGGGATCACGGGTAAAGGATTTTGAGGTTCCTGTATATATAAAATATTAGGACCGAATTGAATTCTTTGAACATTTTGGATTTATCTTGCCATTATAGAGTGAACCTAGATACTGAATACGATTTAGCTATCACCATTTGTTTAACTTTCTGTTCTAGATCAGTTCCAGGGCTAAATCTAATCTGGAGATCAGCCTCTTTTGTTTATTTTGCTGTTATAGTTCAGTTCCAGAGAGGAATGTGATCTGGCTATCAATGCTATGATTGTTTTTCATGTTAAATTCGGTGCTAGATCTATAAGAAACAATATGGCTGGCAACGTTTTCTGTTTTATTTGATGTATAGATCAATTCAAAACTTGAACATGATCTCGCTACCAATGCAATGATTGTTTTTGTTGTTCAATTCGATGCTAGATCTGAGATAGGATATGTTTCGATACGTTTTAGTTTTATTTGTTGTACCATTTCAAACTTAAACATGATCTGGCTATCAACGTGTTGGTTGTATTTTAAAACAAACCAGATCCATACTCTAGTGCTACAAACCAGATCCATACTATTGTGGGTTTGATCTACCTTTGCGTATTGGACTAGCTAGACGTGATAACTTGTAATAAAGACCAAATCTGTATTTATGATTATGTTGGTAGAGCCGTGGTTGGAATCGCTAATGATCAAGATTCAAGGTGGTTGTTCTATCTATGCATTTTATTCGAGTTGGAATTTCTATACATTTGGGTCCCTGCTATTTGAATGGTAGAGCTTTAGTCTGTGTTTTGATTCGGTTGAAGATTTATTTTTTTAATTCTAAACCTCTCCTCATTTTTTTTTGGTATATGGGAATTTTGTGCTGATTGTTTACACATTATGTAAATATCCTACTTTGCTTTGGAGATCCTACTTTCTTGCATTAGATCTAAAGCTTGTAACTTAAGATCGAAGGATTTTATTTTTGCTTGTGTTTTGCTAAGGACGGAAGACATGTTGGTTTTTCCTGCTATTTTTTTGGGTATCATATACCTCTATTGAACTCCATTTTGCTAGTACTTGGGGTCTAAATTGTTTATAATCTTAGGTCTATTGTTGTCATGCATTTTGGGGATCGAGAAACTGGCATACCCCGTTGGGTCTATTTTACCCACCTGCATTAGTTTGGGTTGGAATTATATAAATAAATGTTTTCTTAGTGGTCCAACTTGTTACACTGTGATTCTGAGCCTAGGAAACAGCGTCTCGAGGACGATGACAAGTTACCTTGGTTTAAGTATAATAGTATCAGGAAGTTAACCCCGTATTTCTGTGATCGAACTGCGAAAGCGTTCATTGATTTTAATTCTGCAAGTTGAATAATTGATTTATGAATATGTGTACATAGTTTCCTGCTGATGGGTTATTTGTTGCATATCAGGGAGTTAACCCCTTATTTATATGATCAGAGTGTGAAAGCATTCATTGATTTTTAATTCTGCAAGCCTAAATGTTTTAGGAATATGTGTCTGTAATTGCCTACTACTTGCCTTGTGGTTGTTATATTTTTTCATGTGAAGCATACACATGCCTCAGACTAGTGTTGGGTACAACAAGAATGTACCAGCAATTATCTAAAGAATACCTGTGCTCTTGAATAATTTTGGTATCTTAATAATATGCCAGGAGGAACCTTGCAACGAAGAAAAGAGCAATTGGAAGGTATGTCTCAGTGGATAATTTAGGCAAAGGATGTGCCTTGAATTTGTAAAACTACACTAAATAAATTAATATAACACAATATTTGGTGGACGTAGCCTTAGGGATAAGGTGAACCATGTACTCCGGTGTCTCTTTCATTTTTGCGCCTCACGTTGTTTATCTTGAGTGTCTCTATGTGTTGTGTCTAAATGTTTGCTTTCTTAATGTTATTTCTGTACATATGATCATGTTTTGCAAATGGAATGTAGTACTGTAAAATGATAGTCGAAGAATTGTTGTTGTTGTCATAATGTTCTATTGTACGCATAATAAGTCATTTTCAGGACACTATGATGATGCAATGCTGGTGGTTGTAAATAATGCCGGAGTTTACATTAAAGAAAATTGTTGAATAATTGTTTTACAATGCACATGGTTTTTGACATAATGGATATGAAATTTCTTGTAAAGTTTTCCACTAGCAGGTTGAACCCCTTTGTATTAATAAAGGAACAAAACAAAACAAAAAATTTACCACTTTTCCGCACATATTGGCATCAAGGGCTAAGAGGGACACTACACTACTTGCACAAGAAAGTTGATTTAAATGAAGGTTAACAAAGAATGTAACCGTCACACAATGTAGGTTATTCCATTGCTAATAAACTATATATATATATATATACACAATATCTATAGCAAATAGAGAGATCGAAAGGATTGTTTACCTTATGGAAAATATTAGAGCAGGTATGGACAAAAGATGCATGTTGCACAGCTCCATAATTCTTCACCAATAGCTAAACCTTTACCATGGAATACACGAGTAGAGTGTTGGGACAACACTATAACTTAGCCATGTCATTGGTTTTTAGATCCATCCAAAGAAATGGGTCCTTTACCATAGCATACACGAGCCGAGTCTTGGGAGAACACTACAACTTAGCCATGTGGTTTTTTTTAGATCCAATGTAACAATTGGGTCAAATTGATGTAGTGAAACCAAAGTCAACCCTAAAGTGGGTGACTTCAAGTTCTCCAGATGCATAGTTGGAGAATTATTCACCAAGCATGGAACGTTTACGATGGCATACTTGAGCCATCAATTCTTCACCAAGCACTGAACCTTTACTGTTGCATACGTAAGACGAGTGTTGGGAAAACACGGTAACTTACCCATGTGGTTTTTTTTTAGCTCCATAGATACAATTGAGTGAAATGGATGTAGTGAAACCAAATTCAACCCTAAAGCAATTTCTTTCCAACTGTCCAACTGCACAGTTGTAGAATTATTCACCAAGCATGAAACCTTTACCATGGCATACGCGAGCCACGAATTATTCACCAAGCACCGAACCTTTACTGTGTCATACATGAGCCAAGTGTTGGGCCAACACTATAAGCTATCCATGTCGTTGTTTTTCAGCTCCAAAATAACAAATGGATCCTTTACAATCACATACACAAGCCCATTGTTGAGCAAACTGTTGTAAATTAGGCACGTCGCTATTTCTTGAGTTTCATGAAAATAGATGGGTCCTTTAGCATGGCATACGTGAGCCGAGTGTTGTTCCAACACTATACATTAGGCGTGTGGCTGTTTTTCAACTCCATGCAAACAAATGGGTCCTTTACAATGGAATATGTGAGTCGGGTGTTGGGACAACACTATAACTTAGGCATGTGGTTGTTTTGGAGATCCATTGGAAGAAATGGGTGAAATGGATGTAGTGAAACCAAAGTCAACCCTAAATCAAGTGCTTTCCAGCTCGTTAACACTTTCTGATTTCATTTGTTATATAATTTAATTAAATTTAGTGGGTTTCATTATTTCCCTATAGTTCAGTATGAAACGATGCTATTCATACAAAAATCATGCCTACATGGAACTATAGTTTGGAAACTATGCTATAACTAGAGGTTCGAAAACACATATAGGTTGGAAATCATGGTATAACTAGAGGTTGCAACTATAGGCTGGAAACCATGCTATAACTATAGTTTGGAAACTACATAGACCACAAGTTTGAAAATCATATATTAAACCATTTGTAGACTTTATATGTTTTTAATTAAATTCTTGGTGGCAACAAATAGAATATAACTTTTCTAATATTTGTTTTTGAACTACACAAAGAATATGTTTATTGCATTTATTTACATGGAATATTGTTTGTATAAATTTATATTAGTTTATTGTGCCATCATGTTTTAGCATGAATGCCAAATTAAGGATGATAAATATTACCACCATACAATATGGTAAAAATAAAAAGGATTTTACATAAAAAGATGTTATAGTGAAAGTAGGAAAAAATTAAAAGTGAATTTACTAAAATATGCATCAAAAGTGCATTTAATAAAATATTTTAGAAAGTAGGAAAAACTTTAAAAAAAATATCTCACATACATAAATAAAGAAAATATCTATTATATTTAGTAGATAATCTCTACTAAATATAACCCCTTATATTTAGTACATAATCTATTATATTTATTAGATAATCCCTTATATTTTGTAGATAATATGTACTAAAGAGATTCATTTATTTATAGTAGATAATCTCTTATATTTAGCATATAATCTCTTATATTTAGTACATGATCCCTTATATTTAGTATATAATCTCTACAAAAATATATCTCACTTTTAAAAAGTAAGATATAAATACAACTAGGGAAATGAACTTTGGCTCACATAAACCTTACTTTCTCCTCTAATTCCTATAGTATATCACTTTTTTTTATATTGTGTAGCTATATGTGCTTACCTTTGTCCATTGACTATCTAGAGCTTGGTATTCAACATATACATAGACATAGGATACATTTATTTTGCAATTTTTAATGAGTCCTTGATTGGGTCATGAGCATAGTGGAATGGTCAATCTCCCTTTTGGACTAATATACCCCTTCCAAGCTTTAATCGAAGATATGGTAATGTTTAGATTTATTCTTAGAAAAAATACTTTTTAATAATGAAAAAGTATTTTTTCTTAATAAGATTTCAAGGTAGAAGGGAAACTTTTTAAACAAAATCTTATCTAATGGAGAAAATAAGGGTTCAAAATGTAAAATAAAATACATTAAAGGTAAAAGTTGATTATTATAGATCAAAGTGTGTAGATATCAAAGATAATTCTTAGTAGGTAATTGTGGATCTTCGTGCCATGCTACAAAAGAGTTATGTGAACCGAGAGATATAAAAGGATGTCAGTTGTGCACACATAAGGTTTTATTGTATCCAATTTCCCTTTTCCAAAAGAGATAAAGGGATGTCAATTGTACACACATAAGGCTTTATTGTATCCATTACCCTTTTTCCAAAAGAGTCTATTGACCTCATTACACTTATTACTTTGCATATATCCCATAATAATTTAATTCCATGAGATTACCTCTTTGAGACATGCCCTGAAACAAAGTGATAGCACAGAGTTTTTCATATTAGGGTGGATTATGTGAGATGATGATGATGGTTGTGGAATTTTCCTTACACTTTTTATTGAAACTTTTATGAGGTTCTTTTACATCATTGGCATATGTGTTCATGTGGTTTTTGAAAAATATTCAATTGAATTAACAAAGTCTATACAATACAATTTTGCAATAAGACTCTTCTTTTTTTTAATGATATTTCTTATCGGTTTGTCATTTCATAAGACAAAGAAATGGTGTTGCTTTCTTTATTTTGTATGTTATTGTTTTATGTTTGATTATCATTTTAGCAATTGAGCTTTATGTGATTCGTATTTTGAAAGCATTAGCCATTATATATAGTTGCATATCACCATGGCCCTTCTTTTAGTTTGGTTACATTAAATTATTAGACAGTGTATGTTTCTAATTATTGAACTTTGTTATTTGTATTTTTATCTTCAATTTTTCGTGATATTTTAAAAAATAAATATAAATTGTTACTAACATAATATAATATTTTGGAATTATGTTTATATTTTCTATAAAATAAATGACATTAATGTATATTCAAATAATGGTTAAACCATTTCATTGAAAACATTTTATTGTGAGCTGACAAACATTATTGTTTATGCACATCAAATTCGATTAATTGAAAGAAACATGACACTACCACAACAAATCCAACCAAATATTCCTAATGAATTTGGAACTCAGAATTTTGTATCTTCACAATTTTGTTCAGTTTCATACTAAATACAACCAGAACAAGAAATGAGTTAGAAAGAGCTTGGGAAGCCTTAGCTCAACATGAATAACTTATTGACCAAATTAGAAATCCAAGACAAGAAAATGTATATATGTGTGTGTGTGTGTGTATTCTCTAAGATATTTATATTAAGTATATATTATTGTTGTTGACTTTTTTTGAAAATATTATGTTGACATATTAACTTAGTATTATGTATTAACAAAATGTTCATTTGCTAAATTAGAAATTACTATATTCATGATTGATAACTTATGTATACAATTAATGTGTATAGCTTTTCCATCGTTTCTATATAAATATAATCATTGTGGGTACATTATTTTTTTATATTTCTCATAAAAATTTTCTGATGTCAGTAATTGAACAAGATGTGCTAAACCCAAACAAGACTAGAATAATTAAATTCACAAGCAAAGCATATTGATAAATTGTCAATTTATGAATAATATTTGAGAGGGATGTGTCATGATGTCAGTACTCAAGATACATGTGTTAAACCAATTGGTGAGAACCCTCTTGCACATCCAATATTGGATGTTAGAATGACAAAGGACATGTCAATGACCTCAAAAAATAAAACCTTAGAAAAGCTGAAGTTGGTACATCTATTCATTCTTTCAGGTCAGTAACTGAACAAGATGTGCTAAACCCAAGCAAAACATGATGTAGGCCTCTAAATAAATAAATTGTTCTTCTTTCTTTTTAATTGATTTAATGTAAAAGATGTCGAAGTTTTTATGTATGTCATAAAACCAATTGGCGAGGCCTCTAATTTTGGAATTAAGATTTGGACGCTACACACAATGGTTACAAATTATTGAGTTCGATAATGTAAATATTCATTTATCAATTTAATCATTTTATTTTTCAAAATGACACATATTTTTTTTATTGCATTATATTGTATTATGTCACAATTATTTGATATATTTATAGTCATTAAAGTCAAATTCAATTCCATCTCTAAAAAGTATAAAAAAACTCCATTGGTAATAGATTTGTTGGGTTTTGCTAATAATCATTTGTTTTTTATTGTTTTTTTATATTGCTACAAATGGATCCTGCCATGTGGAGTTTATTTCCAATAGAGTTATTGGAAATGATTCTTTTGTGGGTTCCTTTTTCGATGTTGATTTATATAGGGTCAATTTCTAAAGATTGTTATGAGCTATTGTGGCAACCAGCATTTACAACTTCTTGGTTAAACAATGATATAACTGAAGTTGAGTTTTTAGTTGAATTATTGATACCCTGCCAAATGAAAATCCTATATAAATTTATCAATCATGTATGATGTACATCTTTTCTCCATGTTACGAGTCCATGAAAATAGATATTCAATTTAATGCACAACTAGTTCAATTATTTGTTTATTGACTCCTTTTCCATTACTAAGTCATAAGAAGTATTACATTATGAACCCAATCAAAATACATTTTGTATATATAGGTGTGATCGAAGTAGGAGTGCATGGTTTCTTCACACTCATATGCAACACCGATGATCAAAAACATCGATGGACTGCTCATCATGAAGAGAATGATAATGGTTCAAAATTATTTGTGAACAACAATGTGAATAGAGATTGCAGAGAAATTGGTGTAGTTGATTTCACATCAAGACCTCTCAAATGCATTTTTTTATAAAGACAACATTTATTGGTTGCATTTTAGGGTCATTTCAGAAAAAGATGCTTGATATAACTATACATTGTGTTCATTTGACATTGGATTGAACAAATGGGATTGTCACTCAATTCATAGAAAACGCGTCAAATGATCTGTTTGTTTGACCATACATAAAAATAAATTTATATGTCTTGTAAATGATGGTAGGAGAACTATATGGTTTATTAGTGAAATGACAGATTTGAGTGGTGATGTCTTTCTAGTTCAAGAGGTGCATGGATTTTATATATTTGGAAGGTATTTAAGATGGATTCTTTTCTAAAAATGAAAGCCGATATAAATACACATTGTCTAGGATACCTTCAATTTAGAGCTGTGGGGGGTTTTAATTTCATGACTAAATATGGCTAGGTTCCATATATATTATGACCTCAATAGTTGTGAGCTTAATTTTATAGGAAATCATGAAGGATCATTGCTCCTGAGTCATCATTTTCATATTCCAACATAAAATCAATGCACCGATATTATCATGTGTAAAAACATTTTCCCACTCAATCCAAGTCTGGAAGGATTCGAAGATTTGGTCCGTTTGCCTACAAATTGGCTTGAGTCATTAGATCGTTATGGAATGTAAAGAATATGCAAAAAGATGTTTTCTTCTGCCTCTTATGTGAATTTTGGATATATTTTTATATTATCTTATCAAATGTAATCCTTATCCATTTGTTAATTTAAATACAAAAAATATATATTTGAAACTAATATTTTGTTTTTTGGATTGTATGCAATTTTTTGCTTCCTTCTTTTAATATTTTAATTCTATATTGTATTTCAATATTAAAAATAATAACCAAAAACATGTGATTCAGGTATTGTAAAAAAAATTATCATAATTCAAACTAGCAAAATAAATGAATACACAAAGTGTGTTTTAGAAATTTTTAAAAATTAGGTAATATTTACATTGATGAGTCTCCCAACACATTATTTTATGTTTTGTTATAGAAATGGGTATGGTCCCTGCTATTTGGAGCTCGTTTCCAATAGACATACTTGAAATGATATTTGTTTCATTACTTTTATCAATGATTATTTGTTTAAAAATGGTTTGTAAAGGGTGGAGTCGAAATTTATCTGATAATGATTTTATCTCAAAATGGAAACATAGTCAAACCAAAGAATACAGATTTTTAGTAAATATTGGGCCTTGTTCCAAACAACGATTCAATGGTCGTTACATTTATCAATTGGGGCATTGTTCATCTCTCTCTATGTCACTTCGAAATAGCAACTACAAAAGTGAATCGACATGTGGTTCAATTGTTTCAGTTTCGTCAACGAGTAACCTATATCCAAAAAGAAACTACTACACCATAAATCCTTTCACAAAGACTTGTACATTTATAGGGTTTCTTGATCTTGGTGATTGGGGTTTCTTTGCATTGTTAAGAAATGCTCAACAACAAAAATATCATTGGGCAGCTCTAAAACATGTTAAATGTGGAATTTCAAACAAGATATTTTATTTCTACCAGTCTTCACAAGCAATGGAGACAAACATGTCCTCTAGATGGTGATGTTCTTCCACCTAAAAATCTCGTATTGCATAATGGAACAATGTATTGGGCACATAGTCATATGATTTCCATACCTAATCATATATGTCTATACAAGCTTTGTTGGATATATCTTCAAAATAACAAATGTGGTTTTCAGTTTATTCCACATTTAAGTTCAACAATTTCTATTAGCTTGGAAAGTATTCATAGTGAACTTTTTCATTTTATAAACGATGAGAGAACTATACTGTGGTCTGTACAGGAAATAACCATTCAAGTTTATTCAAGATTTCCAAATATTTCATCTAGAATTAGTAGACAAGCTGAAAATGGACTACGATGGATTTTCATGTTTGATTTCACCTTAGACATCAATACAAAATGTTGTGGATATTTTCCAGTTGGAACAATTGATAACTACATACTCATGTGAAAATACAATCATCTTTATTTTGTATTCTATGACTTGACCTACGCACTTTCTAATGTTCTTGAAGGTGATGGAATGTTGGAATCCGTATATTCCAAAATTGGTGTTCCAACAGAACCAGGCTTTGTTGAACTTGTAATTAACATTTCAATCATTCTATGTTGTCCAAACATGGATTCAATTGATGATGTGTTTTAATTGAGAGAATCTAAACATTAATATAATTTTACTTTCATGTACCTTATGCAAATTGTCATCTCACATTACTACTTCATTGTCATATTTATTGGATCCATTTCTTCCAATGGAATTTTAAACAGTCATGAAGTGTACAATTTGTTTGAAATAGAAATATATCAGGAATGCCCTTCTATTTTCATATCTCTTGCATAAAACATTGAATAGAATATTATTATGCTTAAACAATAGAGGAAAAACATATTATTTGCAAAAGGTTGAACAATTTTATGTTTTCTTTTTCTTATTGTTAAACCTATAGCATGTTTTACTTCACTAATATGGTTTCACAATACCTAATTATTATATGTTCATGTAGATATGTCATGAGATAAAATAAATAATTTCAATGGCGAGAAGAAGTCTATGGAAACGTTGTCTCACATAAAAAATGAATCCAAACGAAAATACTACGAAGTAAAAAAAGATATTAATAGGAAATGTTGTTTAAAATAGAAAAATAATAGTGAGAAAATAAACGAACAAAGGAGAGAACTTCGTGGTCGTGTCTTTTCTAAGGTCATTGATTCACAAGGCGAGCCCACTAAACTCCAAAGAATATATGATATAATGAGAAGAGAAAATCCTCATAGTCAACTTCTGGCATCAACGTCTACATATAATGACACTTCTAATGACATTTTCAATGGCATTGTTGAACCGTCCATATATCATATTTATGGGGAAAATATATCTGATCATTGAATAGAGGTATAAGGATTACATGTCATTGTATATATTTGAATAAGTATTTATTTGCANTGTGTGTGTGTGTGTGTGTGTGTGTGTGTGTGTGTGTGTGTGTGTGTGTGTGTGTGTGTGTGTGTGTGTGTGTGTGTGTGTGTGTGTGTGTGTGTCTATATGTATATGTATGTATATGTAAAGGTATATATATATACCTATACATATATATATACTCACATACATGTTCAATGTTTAGATAACTACTTACAAAAAATGTACGAATCAAGAATTTAATGAGGGAAGCAATACTATGTAGCCAAATCAAAATGAAAAATATAGAATGATAACCCAAATATAGCTGAATGAAGCAATAGAATAAGAACAATTTCTCTGGTCACAATAAAGGACACAAATTCCAAGTCTACTAGGAATTC
The DNA here is from genome assembly GCA_001517045.1 of Pseudotsuga menziesii. NCBI lineage: Eukaryota > Viridiplantae > Streptophyta > Pinopsida > Pinales > Pinaceae > Pseudotsuga > Pseudotsuga menziesii. The sequence goes on along the minus strand of LPNX010914924.1, from coordinate 220,033 downwards.
CTCATGCAGTCACACAAACATTGCATTGTTAATAAATGAAGAAAAAAGGTTTCAAAATAAACTCCCAATCGGTATACAAATTTCAAGTTCACCAAGAACTATTTCTCTTGGAACAATTAGGGTATTGTTTCACATATACACAACATAAACCATGCATTTGAATTTAATCGAAATAAATTAGTATTATATACAATATTATTTTTTCTTGGTGTGCAAGTATTATATGTGCACTGGTATTAAATTTTCACGATAGCAACATAAAGGGAAAACAACTAGTCATAGTTGTTAGCCCCAATTATATCAACAACAGGAGGTGAATGAATGCAGTGTCGTCTTCTGCTGATAATGACTCTATACAAAATGTTGTTCATAATTATGTTAGGTGCATCCAACTCATGAACATGGAATTCAATCCGAAAAATAGCTCAACACCATTGAATGAACAATAAATATATGAAAGTCGAGTTAGGATCATTAGACGAAGAGGATATACAGAAAGGGTTATTTTTCTTGATACAACAAAGTTCATAGTCAACCTATTCATAATCAATATGTGTATTTTGATCTTACCAAAAGATTTAACATACAAATTAACAACAACAATTCCAATTTTTAGGATATTGACACTCGGCTCCTCGAGTTCAAAATAATCAAAACCAAAATAATATCAATGATATAATGCCAAACAACCTCCAATATCATTTTCATGATGGCAACCATATGGGTCATGTTGCAAGAAATTGTACTCAATGACGACATTTCAAGAATATACATCATCATAGTAATAGAGGAGAGAGTTCATGTTTCCTAGTCACGTATCAGTCTGCATTGAATGATAACATCCATTATCCATGGTTTCAATATACATAGATCAAGAAATATGATTGATCTTTTCCAAGAGATGTCCCCTTTGCATCAAGCATTTCATGTTGAAATTGATAAATTGTCAATTGTGAAAATGTGTAATGTTTGTCTTCAATCCTACCATGGAATCATTGTATTTAGACGAGATGAAATACCTGTTTGTGTGATATGTAGGAAAGAGAATGATGTCCATCATTTCTCTCAAGATAACAACATGAACCCTAGGAAACAAACTCTTGTTTTATCAATTTTGACAGAATTAAATAAATTCTAATAGCACAAGTGAATCCAATACTACAGGTCACACATGCACTTGGAGGTCAATATAAATACATTGGTCATACAATTAGCTTCCCACAGGATATAATTTCAGTTGTTTAGAACCTTCCTCATCGAATAGAAGGCTTATACATAGTAATTGATAGAAGAGAAGGGCCTTCATAAAATCACTATGATTGCATTGTTAGTAGTTCGTGTGTAATGAATGCATTGCATTACAAAATATGAGTGGAAAAATATTACCAAGATGTTGAAATGGATCTAGAATCAGTTTTGTGTCTCCTAGACTAGCAAACAGATGTCTCTACTAGATTGTGTTTTATCAACTCTGACATAGTTGACTCAGAAGTGAATGATGCTTACATTGACAGATATGGAATTCATGAACCTGAATATCATCCTTCTTCTTTTACAGCAAGAATTCCAAATGTATAAAGAGAAATAGAAGAGATGTGAAACTTTGTCAACAAAGAATCGTTTTTGTTAGATTTAGAAATGCAATGGCCTAAGATTGGTTTGTCTCCAATAAATGAATACAACACAGAAGGTTTTTTTTGCATGGAATTTCCAACATTGTTTCCCACGGGCATTGCTAATTAGTTGCAACCACGTTTGAATACTGTCTGCTTACATGAATATGGATTGCACCTACTTAAATATTGTGATCAAAGGTTTGGAAAATATCCAAGGTTTCAATATTTTGTATTGAACATGATTATGAGACATCAAAGCCAAGGAAAAAATGTTGTATTTGTAAAAAAAATTGAGTATGGAATAGCTGCAACAATTGAAGATTTACGTGAGATAATTGAATTCCCAGACAACAAATTAGATGAATGATTAATGCATTTTGGTTCACGTCTTTGTGGAACAAAGGCATATTGGAACACATCTCACATTGAAATTACAAACCTGATATCATAGATTGGTTTCCCATATTTGTTTCTACTCTAAGTGCAGCTAATACTAGGAGGCCAGACCTACGTAAATTTATGCCCAATTTAGCACATGTATCTCCACAAAATAGAAATACATGGAGAACTGATAATGTCATGAACTATCCACATATAGTTGCAAAGTATATGCATGAACGTTTCAATATTCTTCGTGAAGAAATAATTGCCAAATATCTTCATGCTAAAGAATATTGGTACATGTACATCATTTCCTTATTCTATATTTAAACCTTAAATTTCATGTTATTACTTGAAATTTTGTTGCTAGATAATATCATTATTACATGATGAGTTTCATAGGTATGAATGGAAACATATAGTATAAACACATATCCATGGCTTCATGTGGTTAGAAGGTGCACCAGACATTGAACAATTGCAATGGAAATATGTAATAAGAGTTGATGTACCAATCATGTACTTTGGAAATTATGTGAAAGCATGGACTCCTCGTGATGCTCACCACAAGAATATTTCAATTAGTTGACCTCTAGAGGAATATCCCTCCTTATTGGATACCACTGAAATATCCAATATGAATCCCCTTGATGATTATCAGAAATTAGGAAATCAAGCGCAACAACACATAAAATGCAGTGTTCATTTATGTTTACAAAAAAAGGTTCCGCCTACATGTGTCGATAAAATGCACCATGGGAACTTCAAAACCAATCGAAATTATTTGTCAATGACAAAGGATATAAAACATATGAATCTGCATGTAATGAGGACAGGTTAAATGTTCATAATATTCCTCTTCTTTCAATGCGGCGTGCCAATCTTGATTGTCAGCTAGTTATTTCATGTCATGAGGTTTTGAAATACATTGCAAATATACTTCAAAAGATGAGAGAAGATCAGAAAGCTATCAAGACATGTTAACAACAATTTCCAATGTTGTTGACTCTGAAATTCCCTCTATATGTGTATATATAAAATTTCTTGCTAAACCAATTGTGGAACGCGATATAGGAGCACATGAAATGTGCCATATGTTTCTCAATCTTCCCCTTGTTATTTCTAGTTGTAGCTTTGTTTTAATTAATGTTGGTAGAAAAATAGTCAAAAGAGTTTTTTCGAACTTAGATAACAAGGAATTGCAAACAAGATCTGGGTTTATAGAACTGTATCAAAATAGACCTATATTCCTTGAACACTTATCTTTGATTGACACTACATGATCCTAGTCTTTCAGTGCACGTTGTAATAAAGAAATGTGGAAGCCAAGAGTTAATCCTGCTATAGTTTAAGTATGGTCATAGTTTTGTGAAGTTCTGAAGGATAATTCAATTTCCTCTGAATCATTTTTCCTCAGTGAATTTCTTCTCTATAAATTGTTTATAAACATTCATATTGATATTGGCATCAACACATAAATTATTATTTAGAACTGGAGGAACTTTAGATACCAATCTTGGCATGTCAATAGGATACATTTAGCATGAGATAACATTGAAGAAGACAATGATACAAATCAAGAGAAAATAAATAATTACTATGATATGGATGAGTGGGAGATTGTATCTCGTCCAATTCCTCCTATTATTGTTCAAGTGTCGGGCATTGAAACTCTTGGTTGTACAGACTTCGACTTAATCCACACGGGAGTAGTACTACATGTTCAAATAACAATTTAGAAGACCCAATGAATTTCATTAAAAATGTACTTTTAAGTGTATCAATGTGAGATGTCTCCCATTCTATATCACCTACTCCATCCTCATTTTTCAATAAGAAATGTCATTTTTTTGAAGCTATTGTTAAACATTCCAATGAAGGACGAGCTGCAAACCCACTCAAGATGATCATTCAAGGAACTATAGGAACTGGAAAGTATTACCTTATACATTGTATCTCACAATAATTTTCATTGCATTCAAGAAATGGAAAAATCCCTCTACTATTGCTAGCACCAACTAGAGTAGCTTCCTTCAACATAGGAGCTAAAACGATTCACTCGACCCTTAGAATTCCTATTAAATACTACAAATCTTTGCATGGTCAATCACTTTATATATTCCAAGAAGAAATGTTGTATGTGACACATATTTTAATTGATGAAATGAGTTTCATAGGGTCAAGGTTGTTTATACAAAATCATTCACATCTACATGAATCATTTCTAGAAAAGAAGTTAGTTCCATTTGGTGGAAAATCAATGATTCTTGTAGGAGACCTTGCGTAGTTTCCTCCTTCCAAAGATAAACTGTTGTACGTAGGAAACACAACCAACAAGGTTTTGTGGAAATATTTCAGAAGCATTGTTACATTGGATACAATATTTCGTCAACAGTCGATAGATCAAAAAAAACTCAATTTTAAAAGGTTGTTAACAAACATCAGAAATGCAAAACCAATAGAGGATGATTGGAATCTCTTAGTGTAATGAAAAAATGAAGCTATGGAATCTATTGAAATTAATAATTTCAAATCATAAATCCATTTGTTTCCAATGGACACCTTGGTAAATGTACATAATAGATGCATGCTAAAATCACTTGGAATTCCTATAGCACGATGCATTGCTGAAAATACCAAGAGTAACTATTTCAATGATGTTGGTGATGAGAAACTTCAATAGGAATTTCTTATATGTCCTAGTGAATGAAACATGTTGACATGTAACTTATGGGTGGAAGCAGTTTTAGTAAATGGAGCACTTGGGACAGTTCAAAACATCTTTTTCTCTGAAGGATCTAGACCATCGCAACTACCAATGTATGCTACAGTCTCTTTTGATGATTACATTGGTTTACCATGGGAGAAAATATATCCAAATATTGTACCTATAACACATAATTGTAAAGGAAATAACAAGAATATCTTATTGTGTATGGCATGGGCTCTCACCATACACAAATCTAAAGGTTTGAATTTACAAAGGGAAACAATGGATATCGGTAATGCAGAGAGGTGGGGTTTAACTTTCACAACAATTTCAAGAGTCAAATCTATTGATGGTTTACATATATCTTCACCTTTTACATTTGAAAGGTATGAAAATATTTCCAAAAATGCATATGCTACAATCAGGAAGAATGAAGAACATAGGTTTCTATCCATTTCAATGTAACCATCACAACTATGAAGTAACTATGTGACTTGATTGCCTTATTGTATAAATAGATATATTTACATGTTTCAATATGGATTCATATTAAACACTGTTAGAATTTTCATAGGTTGAAAACATTATATATAAGTAGTTGAAAAAATCCTATCATGCCCCTATGTTCTAAACATTTTTTATTGGTGCTGCAATTAAATAAAGAAATTTGATTTTTACATAATCTATACTTCTATCGGTATTACATACCTAAATGAAATGCTTTCTATTATATTCAAATTTTTAATATGTATATTTCTTTCACCATTTATTATTATTATTTTTTGTACCGATCATATCTAAATTCCTATCAAGTATGTATCTTGGCATATAAAAAATATTGTCATGCCCATGCCTTGCAAACATTGTTAGTTTTTCATCATTTAAGCTAGCATTATGATAAGATCTTTTCACTGAGAGAATAACAAGCACATCAATCACATAAGCACATCACAAGAGACAAGAGACACAAATATTTTAGGAGGGGAAACCATAAATGGAGAAAACCCCTCAAATTCCTCTAAGATAGTATCACCACAAGATGTGAACCCAAAACAGTAAGATGACCTCCCAACACAATAGGAGCCTTCTGTCTTTTGTCAAGCCAAATAATTTCCTCCTCCAAAAGTGCACCACACTTGAGAGAGAAAGTGATGTAATTCAAGTGACAAAATAGAGAGACTCACCCTCTCTATTTATATTAGTCCGTTCACTTGAATTACCATTTCACACATAGGCTT
>LPNX010914924.1:198180-213840 GCA_001517045.1 Pseudotsuga menziesii | reverse complement strand
CTCGATCTGGATCATCATCTCTGGACTGGATCTGGATCATCACTCGATCTGGATCATCATCTCTGGACTGGATCTGGATCATCACTCGATCTGGATCATCATTGCTGGATCTAGATCATCACTCGATCTGGATCTCTCGGAGTCATCATAACTGGATCTGGATCATCTCTCGATCTGGATTTCCGCTGGTCATCATCATGGGTATACTATCTCATCATAGGAAGTTCTACAGAGCTAGCCCTTTTTCATGCTGGATGTAGGCCTACCCTCATGTAGGTCTTCGCCCAGCACTTACATCTGACCTGCTCGTCAGAAAGGCACGCCCAGCACTCACATCTGATCATGTAGTAAACTACAATCCCATCAGAAAGGCCCAGCACTCACATTCACCAGCATGGTAGGCACAATCAACTACCATCTGTGAAATGGCTCAGCACTTACATCTGACCTACTCATCAGAAAGGCCCTTCCATCCAGACAAGAACAAATCCTATCACAGTGATGGAAGACTCCCACCCAGACAAGAACCAATCCTATCACAGTGGTGGAAGATTTCTCCACTTTCATCCAGACAAGAACCAATCCTATCACAGTGATGAAAGACTCCCACCCAGACAAGAACCAATCCTATCACAGTGGTGGAAGATTTCCTGCACTTACATCCATCCAGACAAGAACACATCCTATCACAGTGATGGAAAGGCTTGCACTCACATCTGATCCTACGAGAACACATCTCCGTAGTCACATCAGAATGGCCCCCAGTCCTCCTTGACTGAGCTACCTGGTAACTGACCAGGCGCCTCCATTCTCCTAGAGAATGGCAGTTTCCCTTACATCCGACCTACTCGTCGGAATGGCGAACACTCACATCTGACATGGAAGGAACTAAATCCTTTAGCCATGAACAGAATGGTTCAGCCCTTACATCTGATCAAGTGGGAACACATCCCTCTGTCATATCAGAATGGCTATACAGTCCTGCACTAAATGATCCTGGTAACTGACCAGGTGCCTCCATTCCTAGAATGGAAATTTCCCTTACATCTATCCTACTCGATAGAATGGCACATCCCTTACATCTGTCCTCCTCGACAGAATGGCTTAGCCCTTACATCTGTCCTCCTCGACAGAATGGCTCAGCCCTTATATCTGACCTCCTCGTCAGAATGGCTATAGATCTCGATACTCATATCATTCATGGAAGGAACCAATCCTCTCACCATGATGGAATGTCTTAGCCCTTACATCTGACCATGGAAGGAACCAATCCTCTCACCATGTCAGAATGGCTCTGGGTCTCAACACTGTCTCTAGGAGGAAGCCTCGATCTGGAGAACACCAAGTCTCTCTCTGAAGTACTCAAACTTCAGCCTAGCCAATGGCTTCATCAATACATCAGTTATCTGTTCCTCCATCGCAACATACAGGAGCTTCACTGCTCCTCTCTGCACCGTATCCCTGATATAGTGAGATTTGATCTCAATATGCTTCGACCTATCATGGAATACTGGATTCTCTGACAACTTCACGCAACTCTGGTTGTCACAGTGTATACAAGTAGCATCTAACTAGAGATCAAATATATCAGACAGTAGCTTCCGCAGCCATACTGCTTCACAACTAGTTGAACAAGCTACGACATACTCTACTTCAGCTGTACTCAGTGCCACACAGGATTGCTTCCTACTAAACCAAGAGATCACACCTGATCCCATACTGAAGCAACATCTCGAAGTACTCTTCCTGTCAATGTCACTGCCTGCCCAATCTGAATCAACATAACCCTCCAGGTTAATCTTCTAATTCGCATCATACTTGAGCCCATAATCAACTGTACCCCTGCATGCTTTGCAACCATCAGGTGAACATGTCTCAATGTGTTCACAACAAAGCAAATATCTGGTCTCAGGTACATCAAGGACCCAATCATCTGATGATACATCATAGCATCAACCGACTCTGATGAAGCATCACTCAATAGCTTCATGTTCGATGCCATAGGTGTGGTCATGCAGTCCATTATCCTGAACCTCTTCAGGATCTCTACTGCATACTTCCCTTGTCCAAGGAAGATCCCATCTGTACTCTGCCACACCTCCATACCTAGAACAATAGTGCATCGACACATAACAGGAGCATCACTAGTCTTTCGCCTTCAACCTTGAAGCAAAGGTTGGAATCCACTTTACTCTTAGTAAATCCTAGAGTCATCAGTAATCTATTCATCCTGTCGTATCATGTCGAACCTCAGGATCTTCTGCAGTCATTCCCTCTGAAGCGAAGCATTGTACTCCCTCTGTCTTCTGCACTGAAAACATTTTGTACCGGAGTGACAAGTAGTATCCATCTAGGATCACTAGATACTAAGATCCTCTATCTTGAACTTCTTCAAAAGTTCATCTTGCACCCATCTGTGAGCTTGTCATCCTCTATCAATCCTTGTAGCAAAGGTTAAGATATTCATCAAGCTCATCATGTATGTGTTTTCCCATGGGTGTCTTCTGTAGAAGTCCTTCTTTCATTTGCACACATGATTATGCATGTCATGTGACTTCACTTCTATTAGCTGTAAATGTTTCTTCATAGACTATGCCTTCTCTTCGTGAGAAGCCTCATGCTACGAATCTTGTTTTGTATCCCACGATGTTTCCATCTACTGCATGATGGAACTATGAACTTCTCTTCAAGTCTCGATAATACGCCCTAACATCATTATTCTTGAACTGGAAGGTTCTGCATCAATGATGTCACTGCATTCATCATATTATTCTTTGTCTTGAAACTGTCGTCACTTGTTCTTCGGAACAAGTCTTCATTCTTCTTTGCTTGTAGGCGATTATGTATGCGATATTTCCTACAATTCAAATGCAATTGTATGGTTAGAAACATTTCATAAGGAATATTTATACTGGCAAACACTTATGCATAAATATATGATCATGCAACTACTTTAGCCAATACAACATTCATCCATATCTCACTGAAACTTTCTAGATGCCTTCCATCTCTACCAAGACACATTGAGATTGTGCACTAATCCAATATGTCAGCAAAGAGGTTTCATTCTAGATAAGTAGAAATGGAGAATTTTCATAGCACCATGAGCTACTTACCCATCACATGCATATTAGTAGTATGCTGTCATTAATGCAAACATCCTATCATGCATAATACAATAACTGAATATAAACAAATGCATAACAAAATAATATAATGAAATGACAATTGAATACTTATCTTTATTTGTTTCAAGGGTAGACTCCTTCTTGATCCTTCAGCTTCATCGTCTTCTTCATTCATAGTCGCATCAATTCTTATCCAAATGATGAGGTGGATAAGAGGATCTTTAAGAGTTGAGTTATTCATATTCCTCATTGCTTGAGGGATCTTCTTTGGATGGAAATAGCTTGATCTTCATTTGCTCCCATCTTCTCTTCTCTTCTTATGATTCGAGCTTCTTCTTCTTCACGGAGTCTTCTAAAAGTAATCACTTCCTTCTGGAACACATTCCTTGAATGAATGAATTCTACGATCCTGGGAGGCCATTCAAGGTGGCCATCACCACTTTTGCATTCTTCACCGCTTCAAGTTGTTCTTGATTTGAGAGACTCTTATGACTGCATGGTCTCTTCAAATAGCTTGAAATTCAGGAAGACCTTCAACAGCTTTGCTTGCAATAGGTAGTGCTCTGTAATGCACATGTGCAAGCCTTCTATGCCAAATCTCATTTGGCTCTACTGTGTCATGGATCAAGGCTTGTTCTGGATAGCCCTTCAATTTGTGCAAGCCTCCTTCTTGTTCTCCAATCACTACCGCATCATCGATAGTCTTTCCTTTTAGCCACATGATTACTTGACCATCTATGAATGCAATCCGCATTCCTTTTACATCAATGCTGAAACAAACAATACTTCTTTCATTGTTAGAGACTTACCAGAGTCTAGCTTGTATGAAGATTCCCCACTACCTTTTATTGGATATTGGTAGTCATCTCCTAGTTTCACCTTGTGAGGTGATTCATGTTCTTATAGTCTCACAAAGGATTCCTTGAATCCCGTCATATGTTTGGAAGCCCCACTATCTATTAGCCAATCATCACTTGCATGAGTAATGTTACCTATGAGAGCTGATATCAGAACATATTCATCTTCGCTTGAATAATCTTCACTTTCATATCTGGATCTCTTTCTGGATGGTTCATCATCCTTTGCAGTATGAACATGATGTCTTCTTTGGCCTCGTCTCCCTCTGAAACTAGAACCTCCATACTCATGTAGGTGTCCAATCCATTTTCTTCAGACAGATCATATACTTCCATGCTTGGAAGTTGTCAACTTCCCCAAGCTTTTCACCAAGATGATGTGATATATCATATTGAAATACGAATCTCAAATGGAAATAGCAAAGAATTAGATCTTACCGATTGAGGTGTCTGTCCTTGTCCCGGAGTTTGCTGATCTAGGGTTTGTCACAGAAACCCTAATTTTCAAAACTTGGAATATTTCAGATCTGATTGGATGAACAGATAGATCTCTTCAAATGGAGCTTTCAAATGTACTCATTTTCTGAAAACAATGGAGGGAAACTCCCGAAACAGGAAGCCCTAATTTTCTGATTTCTTCTGCAGAAATTCCTGTTACTGTTTCTGTGATATATCCGAAATTAGTGCTCCTCTAAGTCTTAAATTTATTACTGAGGTAACCTCGCATGTTCCTGATCCAACACCACAAGTTTCATTAGAATTGGTTTCACAATTTGGGATTTATGATCCTTTTCCCAAGGTGACCTGATACTGGACTGTTCAGAACAGCTAAGTTGTATGGAATTCCACGTGTCACTTGTTTATCTTCTGAGTCTGTCCTTCAGACCACAAAAATTGAAGTCTGTTCCCTTTCTGGAACATCTACAGGAATTCCATTTGGACCTCTCTAGCCCAAGATATTGCATATCTCCCCAGGTGTCCTGTTTATGGATGATTTCTGGAAGAGGATGGAACCCTAACTTGGAGAGATCATATCTCCCAGAATATAGCGAATCGGAGGCTGAACTTTGGACACAGTGTTAATCCGGATTTTATCTTCGGCCCTTGAAATTTGTAGCTTCTGATAATTCTTCCATCTCGGAATATAGCGACTGTACCAGAACTTAGCAGTTTTAGTATTTAGGGTTTCTCCTAGCTAGGGGTCAAACTAGGGTTTGACTTTCCCGGAGATTTACCCAACCAAATTTCTTGATACAGGTCTCTAAATTTCGGTTTTGATGAGGAGAACAATCCTATGCTTATCTCTCCCAAAAATTCCTCTTCTGTAGAAATCCCTAATTTCCACATCGAAACTGAAAATGATTGAAATTGAATTCCGCATCGACAGAAAGATGCACCCTTCAATGGAGAGTCATCCTAGCATACTTTTGCTGAAAATATGTGGAGGAAGATCCACAAAATAGGAATCCCTAGTTTCTGTAGCTGCACAATGTCTTCTTCTCAGGTTAGCTCTGATACCATGTTAGTTTTTCATCATTTAAGCTAGCATTATGATAAGATCTTTTCACTGAGAGAATAACAAGCACAGCAATCACATAAGCACATCACAAGAGACAAGAGACACAAAGATTTTAGGAGGGGAAACCATAAATGGAGAAAACCCCTCAAATTCCTCTAAGATAGTATCACCATAAGATGTGAACCCAAAACAGTAAGATGACCTCCCAACACAATAGCAGCCTTCTGTCTTCTGTCAAACCAAAGAATTTCCTCCTCCAAAAGTGCACCACACTTGAGAGAGCAAGTGATGTAATTCAAGTGACAAAATAGAGAGACTCACCCTCTCTATTTATATTAGTCTGTTCACTTGAATTACCATTTCACACGTAGGCTCGACCTAATAATTATTACTCGAGCCTACACCTTAATTAGTGTATAATAACTCAAGTGCCCCTAAACAGTGGGGACCTACCCAATGACTTGATATGACTTGTTTACATTATAATCCTCCCGATCGGAACATCGGGGCATGACCACATGACTCAAATACATAATAGAAACATCCCGGAATAAACATCGGGTTACAATAATATAAAATACATAGAAGAATGCATTCCGAAGTTATATATACATCAACAAACATTTTTTGTTGGTGTTGCAATTAAATAAAGAAATTTGATTTTTACATCATTTATACTTCTTCCGGTATTACATAGCTAAATGAAATGCTTGAAATTATATTGAAATTGCTAATATGTATATTTCTTTCACCATTTATTATGATTATTTGTTGTAATATATTATCTAAATGTCTGTCAAGAATTAAATAGATTAAATGAGAATAGGTTAACAAAGGACATGACAATGATCTTAATATATGAAACTATGAACATGCATGTAACATTTGTATATGTTATGCAACTTAAATTTTCTTAATTTTTTATAACATTATTATTATTATTATTATGTTATAGTTTTGTTTCCAATGCCACATTTCCTCCCTTTTTATTGATTGTATTATTTACGTGTGATGATGTTTTGTTTCATGATACCATACATTTTTTGTCCATAGCTTTCTCCAAAATCCAAAGATAAATGGAAGTTAACAAAATAAATCATCATCCAACGGTGTGCATCAAACACCTTATAGATGAACCGAGGTTGAGACATTGAATTCAGATCAATGTTCTACATCCAGGAAGAGGAAACCTTTCCAATCCTGAAATTCAAAAGGATATAGGGAAAAAATTCAAGATTGTCGATACAAAAAAAATATTTATTTTTCATTTTCATACATATCGGCAAAGATCATCAAGTTTTGGTATGATATATGACAAGTTAGAGGATGCACCTTACCATAGGTTGCTAAAGATTGGAATTCATGATTTTGGGACCAATATAAAAAAACACTGATAAAAGAGCAAAGAAAATTCATGGCTTCATGCCAAGAAAAAAAAAAGAGTTCTAAGCCAGTATTTTCATCCACTAGATATTTCATTTTGTTGATTTTCCTATGCTTGTATTTATTGGACATTATCATTACATGTGGTTATATATATATGTCTTAAATATATTTTATAAGGTTTAATCTATTTTTGACTTTTGTTTTTTTTCATAAATAATCCATTATGGAATTGTACTTTATTTGTAAGTAGTTTAAGCCAATATTGTGTTTATTTAAATAATTTTATCATAAACAAAGAACGAAATTCATGATTTTGGAAACAATAGAAGAAATAAAACGTAAAAAGAGAAAAGAAAAATCTTGGTGTCATGCAAGGAAAAAAAATAGTTCTTAGCCACTCATTTCATTCTATAGATAGACAAAAATAGTTTCAAAGTTCATTTTGTTCATATTCATATCATTGTATTTAAACAACGGCATCATTAGATGCAGTTATAAATAATTCATTTTTGTTTTTTACTTTGTTTATAAATAATCCATTATTGATTGTACTTTATTTCTAAATACTTTGAAGAGTTTTAATTTGTTCATTTAAATATTTTCTTCTTAAAATTTTTTATCACTATGTTGACATTAACTATGTTTTTTTTTGCTAGTTTCAAATGGACCCCAACATTTGGAGTTTACTACCACTCGAGTTTCTATAGATGATCCTCCTATGGGTTTTATTTTCAGCATTGATTCTCTTTCGATCAATCTCAAAACATTGTGAATAGCTATTGTCGAGACCAACTTTGTTAGTGCTTGGAAAAATAACAATATCACAGAAACAGGGTTTTTAATACAATTGTTGGGACATTATTAAAACCCCATTGTATATAATTTTATCAATCGTATAGGACACACATATTTCTTGCATGTCCCTTATCAAGAATATAGATATACGTTTGAATGTACAATTGGTTCAATCATTTTTCTCTCTAAATATTGTCCACTGCGAGGGAATAAGGATTATTACATTGTGAATCCATTCATAAAGTATTTCTCACATATAGGAATTATTGATATAGGGGTCTATGGTTTATTTTCTCTAATAGGAAATACTGGTGAAAAGAAACATGGTTGGATACTTATACATCATAAGCACATTGAATACGGTTCTAAAGTTTGTATCTACAGCAATATCAACAAAGTTTGGAGAAAAACCATTGGTGCTAATGGTGAACCTACTCCTCCTAAGGATGTTGTTTTTCATAAAGGTAAAATTTATTGGTTGAATGTGAGAATAAATTCCGAGGAAGATTCATTATATGTGTACACAATGTACTCATTGAACATTGAATTGAATATATGGAGTGTGCATTAAATTCATACCGTACATAGGAAGCAATCAATGTGTCTCACCATACACTGCAACCAACCGATATGTCTTGTGAGTGATGGTTTTACAAGTATATGGTGCATAGATGAAATTCAAGATTTCAAACATGGTCAACATCAACTTGATCAAACAGAGAGTCATTTCGAGGATGGTAGAGTGTTAAAATGGATTATTTTACAAGATATGACAATAAATATAAATATACATTATTTTGGTTATATCCCATTATGAGCAGTGGAAATTTAGTATACTGATGTGCAATAATGATGAATTTCCATTCATATACTATGATTTGGAAACATGCAATATTACTCATTTAGCAGTTGATGAAATATCAGCGTTTGGAAATATTCATATACTGATGCCAACAAACAATCAATGCAGTAACATTATCATGTACAAGAATTTCCTTCCTCTCACTCGAAGCATGAAATCATTCAATGATCGTATCCCATTTCCTACTGCATGGTTTTAATCCTTGCAAGGTTTTGGTACGTAATTCAATAAGTATTAGTTATTGTAAGAACAACTATGTCTTGTTTTTTGGATCATGTAAGAAATTTGATAATTTTTTGTATTAAATAAAACATGCCTAAAGCTAATGAAACTTTCTAGCATGGAATTCCATACGCATAGACAGTTATTGGAATACATATGTTTAGACTATTTTCATTAGTTTGGATATAAAGTTCAAACATTATTTAGTGTATAATATCATAATTTATTTCTTGATATATCCTAATTACTAATACATCCTCTTATGTTGTGCTATAGTAAATGAGATAATGGATATATATCTTGTATTGAACAATTATTAACCAAATACATTTTCTTTACTGTGGTTAAAATGTAAAATTTTGTGTGTATGATGCTTTGGAATGTGTTATTGACTAGATCATTTTATTTTATATATGTTGTATTTGAAAAAAAATCCAATTATAGCAGGAATGATCAATACAATGACACAAACAATGCATTACTAACAAATTAAAAAACAAAGCATTCAATTTCAACTTACAATCTTGATACAGCAATTTCATATTTAAAATGTTTTTTTTTAAATCTTTATAGAGGAAATATATTCCAAAGTTACACCACAAGTGAAATTCTTTCCTTAATAAAATGAAAAGAACATAACTTATCTTACAATCAAGTGAATTAATTTAAATTTTTACAGTAACTTGAACTACTGTACAACATATTTTTAAGAACTGTATATTAAATTTTCAATACATTAGTGGATGTCCTCAAACAAACATTTAAATAATTTATGTAATTGTTGCAATTAAAGAACACATTTCAACTTACAACAATATAGGGTGAGTGCAATCTAATGAGGGTCACTTTTGGCACGTTAGATGCAATAGAAAACTGAAAAATCCGGCATCCCTCAACTTAATTATAGTTTTTGAGATACTTACACAAAATATCTTACTTTGAGTAAATAAGATTAAATGTAGGAAATTGAATCATATTTCCAAATATATAAGTTTTATATATTGAAATTTGTATAACTATGTAAGTTTCATTTTTTCTAACAGTCACTTTTTATTTTTTAGGCAAATGATAAGGTATATGTTTTTTAGGGTGCGGCCTTTGAGGGCCTAAATGATGATTTCAGGATACAAAAATTTGCAAGCGTGTAGAGAACATGTAGCACTAGTGCAACGCTATTTTTCAAAAATAAAATTAGTACTTTTTAAATTTTTTAATAATTATCTAAGTGATCATTCCTCGAAATTGGTATGTCTTTTGTGGGTGCAACCTTTAAAGGTCTTAATGAAATAATCATGAAATGGGTTTTTTATAGAATGTAGAGATTAGTGTCTTCTAGTGCACCATATAATTTCTTTTTAAAATGATTAAGAATTGAAAAAGTTATGGAAAAACCACTAACAACATGTTTTTTGAGTTAAGGAGTTACGACACAATAGAAATTGAAAAAAAATAGGAAAATATAATATTTTTTAATATAAATTACATATTTAGAATCTGTAGAAAAAATGATATGTATGTTTAATATTTTGTGAAAATTATTGTGTGTAGCATACTTTAACAAGGGCATAAAGAACGACTTCTTCAGAAAATGGAAGAAATCCCAATTAGCTATGGTTTATCATATACCATAGGATAGGTTTGCTATTACCAAAGAAAACTCCAACCCATACATATAGGACTATGGGTGACATGTGAGAAATTGAATTGGAATGTTTAAATTCAAATTACATCTCCCTCCCTTGTTGAATTGGAAAACGTGTATGCATTATAGAACTACAAAACCCATGCGCGTTATGTAGTTCTATAACACACATGATTTTTGTAGAGATAAAAATATACCACTATATGCAATATATAAAATGTATGGATAATAGTTTAGAGGCGGTGTGGAAGGGTCAAGGGCCTAGGAGGATTTCTGAAGTTAAAGTGGGGATGGTTAATAGTTGAGAGGGAGTGGGGAAGATGTTGGAATTTCAAGTGGGGAAGGGTCAAGTTCCTAGGAGTATGTTGTAAATTCAACTTGTAACGTCCTCAACCCTCTGACCGACGAAGAGGACGCTACCATGGCGTTAACCATATGGGCTACCAACCCCATGAACATGTGAATTCATAAAATGCTGAAACAAAATGCTTTGAACTAGAACATGCATACATGATCATTTATCACACACAGTGGGAGCAACATACATTCATACAAGAATTCATTCAACATGTTCATCACAACCATTAATAGTAAATAGGATTGCAAAAGTAAAATAGACAAGGTTACTTATCTTATAAAGAACTTGTTCTGCTACCAGCTACGTCGCTGCAACGTTCCACCAAACCATAGTCCAGCGTGCTCCTTAATCTCTTAGCAACACTGCCACCCCTGAGCTGGGAATGATTCTCCAAGGAATAAGGAACAAGAAGGCTTACACATAGCCAAGGATACACAAAACACAACCAAGCCAACACAATTGGGTTTATCAGGCCATCAACAAAACAGCCAAACCAACATGGTCAAGTTTATCAGGCCATCAAGGAGCTGGGAAAGGATAAATGCTAAGTTGGTGAGCCCATTACAGAGTTAGGAACACCTACACTAGAACTATCTAGACTTCTAAGACACCCACACACACCCAACACAAGAAATCAGTCCCTTCTCTGCTACACAGTCCCTCAGGACCTGCCTTCCCTTCCAGTGCTATTCAGGGGTTGTGGAGAATCAATCCAGCCCTGTGTTGTTTCCAAACACACCAGGTTTATCAAGAAACCCAAGCCCCCATCCCTACTCCCAAGGCAGTACGAAGACCAACCATTGCACGCATGCAATTAACCAGCAATTATAGCTTAATAGGGTAAAATGACTCTTGAGTCGTTCTTGGCCCTATCATGGCAAAAATGAATCCAAACAATCTGCAGCAGCCCCAAAGCGCAACATCATACACATCCAACAAATGTGGGGAACAACAGCCCATTCTGCACAATCAAAGCCACTGGGGAAAACTTACACAACCCACACTGGGGAAGAAAATGTAGTCTCCCAACCTATGCGTGAGGGAAACTTGCACTTGACCCCAAAATACAAAGGGAAAACACACAAGATTCTACTCTGTGGAAGAACGTGAATGACAACCGATAAGCAGCTACCCTCCTGGCTACGTGGGATCAAACAAAATGGATTCCTATGCACACAAAAAAATGAACAGACTCCCGTCCCCAAAAATGTAAAGAATACCCTAACACAACACAATGTAAGGGAGACCACAGCCAACCCATAATCAGTCTATGAGGAAAGTATACACCTGCACCATCCGCAAAATCCGTAGAGGAAAACTGCGTGAGTAAAACCAGGAAAATCCTGCACATGGGAATGAACAAGACTTCTTCTCTGGCGTGAGGATGAACAGACAAGGGAAAGAATGGCGTAGTGGAGAGGATTGAATGAGAGGTGTGGCCATTCCTTTGCCCATCGTGAGGTTCAATCCATTGGTGGAGTGTGCGAGTGGGCAAGGACTGATAGTCCTGCCACACTCCACTCCCAACCATAACTACCCCAACTAACAGCAACAATTTTTAATGGTGGTGGTTGGATAAAACAAGGGAAGATGGGAAAATCAAAATAGGGTGGTGACACATGGATTTTCTCTCATGGCCCAAGGTTTGACAATTCCCTCACCCTTATCCTTGTGAAAATCATGCCCCTTCTCAGTTTAGTTGCCGCAAATGTAGCTGGTTGGATTATTTAATTAAAGTTGCATATTTACATGATGACAAAACTTGATGTGTATGCCGCATGCCCTGATATACCATTGGTGACAATTTCAATCTGATACATAGCATAACCAATCGATGGTGGGGCCTTGGCTTTTATCTCCACACCATGATCATTTACAATATATACATCATATACATCTAATGCAATGGGGTCAAAACCGAGGTGTTACACAAGTGGAGAAAGATGAATGGAATGGGAACATTATGGGTTACAAGGGTGAAAGGGAGTGGGGATTGAGATAATGATTAGGAGGAGAAGAGGTGTTGAAGATGTATAGGGTCAGAAGTAGTACACGATACTTGAGTGAAGAAGGGGGATAAAGTGGAGGGGAGGAAGTTAGTGATGGTTTGATGAGAGAGAGGTTTGGTGCATGGAAATGTGGATATGGAGTATTAGGGGAGGAATAGGATGTGTTGGAGGATAGAGGCGAAGGAGGGGGAATTCAATACATGGGAATGAGATGCGATAAAACATAAAATAGGGGTCATAATGAGGTAGGGGGTTGAGGAGAAGGGATAAGTTGAAAAAATAGAGAGAGAGAGAGAGAGAGAGAGAGAGAGAGAGAAATAATGATGTGGAGAGAGTGTGAGAGAGAATAATATAGAGAGGGAGGAGGGGGGTGACAAAGGGATGGAGATAGAGTGAAGGAAACAAATATTTAGGGAGCGATAGAAGGTATTTGTCACATCCTAACCCTCTACTTGGTGAAGAGGACGCGACTAACATCTATCATCCCAGGAAATATAAGCCCCATGAACAATATATATATATAACGGAAGAAAAATCATTCATTGAAGCATTCATCATGTTCATAGTAATTCATAAAAAAAATACAGTTGCGGAAATAAAATACAGGAGAATACTTATCTTGAAAGAAGCTTGTTTTGCAACCAGCTATGTCATTGCAATGTTCCACCCAACCACAGGCTAGTGTGCTCTTTAATTTCTCAGTAGGACTGCCACCCCTGAGCTGGGCATGATTTCCCCTAAGGAATAAGGAACACTAGCAGACTTCACCAACATCCAAGGTTATAATAAAATTCAATCAATCCAACACAGTTGGGTTGATCAGAATTACACAGGAAGTGGTTTACATTATCCAAATTCACATGAGACATAGCCAAGCCAACAGATGGGTTTATTAGGATACCATCCAAGCCATCCTTCCAGTTGTGTTTATCAGTATTACAAGGAGGTAGAAAGGTTGACTACTAAGCTAGTGAGCTCAATCCAAGGCTATGAATGCCCACACTAGATCTAGCTTGACTTCTAAACATTTACACACCCAACGCAAGGAAGCATCCCCTTCTCTACTACATAGTCTGTCAGGGCATGCATTCCCTTCCAGTGTTATTTAGTGTATGCAAAGAAGAAAATCAACCCTCTAGATTGGTCTCTGAGGTGCGTTCACACACTAGGTTTATCAAGCAAGTCTAGAATCCATTTCCATTTCCACATCATTTCAGATGCCAAATGAGGATGCACACACAGTGATCTCAGTCCTGGGATTTATCAAAACGTAATTAGAAACCAAGTAATTTTTGAATTTTTGAACATTGCCAATGCCAGACCGACTACTGCCAAATACCAAAACAAAATGTTTTACTGGTTATTCAAATCAAAGACACAAGATCAGATTCAGGGTAGCCATGTTCAGTAAAATGACTAGCAGACTGGAGAAACATGAAAAGAAACAAATCCACACCAGAAAACCCAAAATGTGAAGGATCCAGATCACCGAACAGGAGAAAATCGTGAAGGGTTCAAAATTAGAGTAGTTTTTATTGTTGTGTGAATGAATATTGGGATCCAAAAACATTACAAATAATCAAAATCATGAGGGGAAGGTGAAACGCCCATTCGTGAGCGAAAGGTAGTCGTTTTTGGTGTTTTCATTCCCAAGAAAATTTAAAAAATGTTTTTTACCAAAGTGGTGCTCTGCCCAATTCAAATTTCTGCCCACTCTTCCAATCCCGCCCCCCCACTTATCCTTAAGAGAAATCATGCCCCCATCTCATTTGGTTGTGTTGACATAGCTGCCTATAGGTTTTAAATTAAAATTTCAAATTTAACATAATGTCCAGCTCTTTTAATGTTTAGCTAGCATAAAATACCATCGGCTCAACCTTAATTTGCTGAAACATAAACCTAAATCAATGTTGGGACTTTTTCCTAGCTCCACACCATGATTATTTACATTATATTATTTAAATGCAAACAGGGTCAAAACCAGGGTGTTATAGTGTGTGTGTGTGTGCAAGGGGTGACAAGGGGGTAGACACAAGGAGAGAAAGGGGCAGGTTCACACATGTAGAGAGAGAGAGAGAGAGAGAGAGAGAGAGAGAGAGAGAGAGAGAGATGTTGTCAAAGACAAAGGGTGGAGGGTTGAGATATGGAGAGAGAGAAAGGGTTTAAAAGAGAGAAACATCGAGAGGGAGGGTTAAAAGAGATAGGGAGGGAGGGATCCAAGTTGAGACAAAGAGAGAGAGAGGGATAATGACAAAGAGGGATGGTAATTAAGGGAGAAGGGAGGGAAATATTGATAGAGGGAGGTAAATAGAAGGTGGAGAGAGAGGGAGAGACAAAGGGAGATTGTGGGATAAGGGGTGATGCACACATGCANAAGGAGAGAAAGGGGCAGGTTCACACATGTAGAGAGAGAGAGAGAGAGAGAGAGAGAGAGAGAGAGAGAGAGAGATGGTGTCAAAGACAGGTGGTGGAGGGTTGAGATATGGAGGTTTTGAAAGAGAGAAACATGGAAAGGGAGGTTGAAAAGAGATAGGGAGGGAGGGATACAATTTGACACAGAAAGAGAAAGGAATAATGGAACAGAGGGCTGGTAATTAAGGGATAAAGGAGGGAGATATTGATAGAGAAAGGTAAATATAAGGTGGAGAGAGAGGGAGATATTGAGGGAGTTTATGAGAGAAGGGGGGACACACACACACACAAATATTATGTGGGAGAGAGGGGGATGGGTGAGTGACAGAGGGAGAGGGGGAGGGGTAAGAAATGGAGAGAGAGTGATGGAGGGAACGATAGTGAGGGAGGTATAGAGAAGGTGGAGAGAGATTATAAGATACGGGAAGTGAAGGAGGGACACACACACACACATATAGATAGAGAGAGAG
>LPNX010914924.1:87908-198007 GCA_001517045.1 Pseudotsuga menziesii | reverse complement strand
TATAGAGAGAGAGAGAGAGAGAGAGAGAGAGGTTGTGAGAGAGATAAGGCGCAAAGACACACACACATAAACATAGAGATAGCGAGAGATGCAAATATGAAGGCATGGGAGGGTCAATGAGTAAGGCATAGAGGGATAGTGAATAAGGCACATGAATATCCATAGATGCCAAAAATATTATTTAGAGATCGAATCTTGGATTTCTTCCCTTAACCATGTTGAGGCTTTAATACCCATATCTAATGCTCAAAACCTCTTAAAGGCATGTGCATATTTTCTTGGAGACCAAGAATACCTTGAGTATTTCATTTTTGGTGCTTCAAGTAATTGTTCATTAACATGGGTTCCTCAAATGTTCCATTATGGCCTAAGGAATGAGCATATTCCCTCAATCATGTCTCAGAGTTCCCATACCTGCTACTTAAAACCACCTAATACTACTAACATCCATATTCATAGTCCAAATATTACTATGAGATGTCATGTGTGATTTTTTAAGGCATCCTTCCTATCCCTAGATGCCTAGAAGCTTTATTTAGGGTCTAAGGCCATAGTTTCCTCCCATGACCATGTCCATGTCCTTGATATGCATACCTAGTGCTCAACAAATGATGATGGCATGCACATCCTGATTAAGATTCAAATGATTCACTTTAAATGTCATGTGTGGTGGTTGGATGCATCAATTTTTCCCCTAAGTGGTTATCAACTTCCTTTAAGGCCTAAGGACCAATTGTTTCCCCCTACCCATGTGAAGGGGCCTAATATCTGTACTTAGTGTAAAAAATGTTATAATGGAACTATTATCCCCATTTAAAGGTAATTGAAATCATGGAAGGATCTATTGAGGTTTTTTAACACATCATTCTTGGCTCTAGATCGATAGAAGCATCTTCTAGGGGCTAAGGCCCAGGTTTTATCCCTTATTATGTCTAAGGTCCTGAGACACATACATAGTACTTAGAAACACCTAATGGTTCCCATATCTCCATTGAAAACAAAACTATCAACATGAGAGGCCATCTATGGTGATTCAAGGTGTTGTTCATGGACCTTGAGCCCTAAAAGATGGTTTACAACCTAAAATTAAATATTCATATACCAACCATGATTAACATCTTATCCTCCATATCTAATGCTAAAAATATCTAATCATGGATATATCCCAACTTAAAGGTTAAGGATACCCTTAAGATATGATGTGTGTTTGTTCGAGGTGTTGTTCTTGACCCTAGATTTATATAGGATTTCTATAGGCCCTATGGGTAGTGTGGAGAATATGAAGAAAGGATAAATTAGGTTTATTAATTAATTATGTTTATTTATGCAAATAAGAAAGCTCCTCATTATACAAGAGGATGCTCCCTAATAAAAAAATTCTTCTTGGTTTTTGTTGAAACATCTCTCTCTCTCTCTCTCTGTTTCCCATTTGCTTATTTGTCTTGTTTTTAGGGTTTTAGCGTGAAGCATCCAAAGCGCCTCATTCATGGCAGCTTTTGGTCTTTCAATCCATTCGTGATCCTCCCATACAGAGAGCTATCCTTCCCCATAGGCTTTCTCTCTCACTGAAGGTTTTCTTCTTCTTGTCAGAATATGCTGAGCAAGTAGGAGCAAGACTAATGTTACGCTTTGCTGAAATATTCCAACTTCATGAGCACATGAGCATAACTACTCCTTCATCATGATGCACTATCAACACCTCCGCACCTCCATGGCATGCATAGCTACACCTTCTATGCATGCCTTTTTACCTCTGCGCGTCCCCTAGAGCTGAGCATTATCTTCAGGTAGAACAATACCGGTTCATCCTGTACTTCATTAACTACACCCTAGAAAAGAAGTGCGTGATAGATGAAATGGTATCAGAGCCTTAAGATATTGACTATGGGCTCCAACAACAAAAATTGGGTATTTTTTATGAAACATTCTAGATTTCACCAGCCTCCATGTTAATGAATGGAAGTGAATACACAGATCTCATAGCCCCAAGGGCGCATAGATCTCAACTACAATAGAGAGGAGGTTCATAGATCTAAAACAATACAGATCTCTCCCTCTATACCTATAGCCCCTTTTCTCTATTTCAGGTTTTTCTTACCACCTACATTGGTTGCGATCTTTAGTTGGCCTCACCATGCCCCCTTGAAGAGATTCCTTTGGCAGTAGAATCAGATTACAATACTTCAAATCCAATTCAAGATCTTGCTTCTGTACTCAATGAGTTGTTGAGGATACAACAACAGTCCAATCCAGACCCATTTCGATTGGACACTGGAATACAACTCCCTAAGTTTTCGAGGAAAACCAATGGAGAAGCTATTGATTCATGGATCCATATCCTCTCCACCTAATTTAACACATGCACACGACTCACTTTAGAAAGAAAGCTTCAAATTTCCTCCTTACAAATTGAAGGCCTTGCACAAACCTAGTGGGACACTAAGTAAGAAAAGACCGCATTCGTGGTGGAACTTGGAACTACTCCAGGAACTTCATCCTCCACACCCATTAGAACTTGGGCTTAACTTTCTGATGCATTGAGAACCCGCTTCTACCCACCAGGGTATGTACAATCTCTATGTATGAGATGGCATCAAATCAGAAAACTTCCTTCACATAGAATTCAAGGTTACATTGACTTCTTTTGCAAACTATGCCTACAGATCCACATTCCAGACCCGGAAGATGTACTCATTCTTAAATTTATCATTGGTTTATTGATTCAATTCTGTAGAGAGGTAGAGCTATTCGAAAATACAACATTAGATAATTTTTTTCAAAGAGCATTGGCTATCGAAAGAAAGACTGCTCCTAAGGGTCGTACTCCTCAATACCACCCCAACCCTAATGCCTCTCCCTCTCAAACAACCATCCCCAACTCTTCAGCTTGTTTTCCACCTACTCGACCTCAAAATCCTGTAAGCCATACAAATACAAGAACACCTCGGTGTTCATTCCATAAGGCTACCTCACATAACTCCTCATATTGTCGAACCCTCCAAAATCTAAAGACCAACAAAGCCTTACTCACAAAGCTCATTAATACTTCACTAACTAAGGACACTGAAGAAGTCGCTCTAGACAATCACACAGCAGTGGATCCCTCTTTGATCCTACTGACCCACAATGATTCAAACTCCTCAACCCAACCACTTTTCACTCATAATTGCCAAATAAAAAATTCTTTAGCCTTAATGATTATGGAAAATGGCAGCCAGAAGAATTTGGTATCTCAAGCCCTAGTCAACCGCCTTAACCTGGTTACTACTCCACACCCACACCCCTATTAGCTTGGATGGGTTCAGAAGGATGGTCCCCATCTCCTAGTATCTGAGTGATGCCTTGTCACCTTTTCTATAGGTCAATTCAAAGAAACTGCTTTTTGTGATGTTTCCCCCTTCCATTGTTCAGATTTACTATTAGGAATACCCTACCAATCACAAAGAAATGCTATCTATCTAGCTAAAGCTCACCAATATAAGCTTTCAAAAGATGGCCACACCTATATATTAACAGCAGCAAGACCAAAAACCCCTTCTACTACCGAGAAAACCCCACATGTCCAACTTAATTAGTTTATATCTCTCTGTTTGGTGCACCCTGTACCGCCAAACAATACCACTCATCTTGTTCCTGAAGCCATGAATCCATTACTCAAATAATTTTCCGATGTATTTCAACCTCCTACGAGCCTCCCCCCCTCCAGGCACATAGACCATTCAATCCATCTCATCCCCAGATTTGTCTTACCTAATTCCCCCACTTATCGGTTGGCCCCCACAGAAACATAGGAAATGGAAAAACAATTGACAGAACTCATTAACTTTGGTCATATCCAACCCTCTTCTTCTCCTTGCGTGTCTCCCGCATTTTTTATTCCCAAACGAGATACCCCAGACATGTGCCTTGTAACTGATTACCGAGCCCTCAATAAAGCTACTATCAAGAATCGTTACCCACTACCCCGAATTGAGGAGTTACTCGATACCCTCCAAGGAGCAAAATGGTTCACCAAACTAGATCTGACAGCTAGTTACCATCAGGTTCGAATGAACCCAGAGGATGTATGGAAGATAGCATTTAAGAAAAAATTTGGTCTTTATGAATGGAAAGTCATGCCCTTTGGCCTCACCAACACTCCAGCAACATTTATGAGGCTCATCAATGACATTTTTAGACCACATTTGGGCCACATGGTGGTCATCTACTTAGATGACATTCTCATCTTCAGCCATACATGGGATGCACACATGCAACATGTCTGACAAATTCTTCAAATCCTCTGAGCCAACAAGTTGCAAGTAAAAGAAAAGAAGTCATATTTTTATCAAAATACAGTTCCATAGCTAGGATTTGTGGTCAATCTAGAAGGTATTCAACTAGATCCCACCCATATCAAAGCATTGAAGCAATGGTCACTCCCTTCTTCAACGAGTGAGCTCAAAATATTTCTGGGTGGAACAAATTTCTATCGTAAGTTCATTCTGCAATTTTCTCATATTGGTCATCCTTTACATCAGATTTCTAATAGTACTTCAACATTTAATTGGACTAATGAAGCCACTAGTCATTTTACTTAGCTCAAGGAAGCCCTATTCTCATCACCGGTTTTACATCTGTCAGATCACTCTCAACCTTTTGATATTGAGTCCGATGCCTCACAATATGCTATTGGGGCCATGCTTAAACAGGGATACCACCCCATTGCTTATCACTCTAAAACTCTTTCCCAGGCCAAGATGAACTATAGCACCTATGAAAAATATTTTTACAGCCTAGTTCAAGCCCTCAAGCAATGGAGACAATATTTGCTCGGTAAAGAAACCATCTTGCATATAGACCACCATCCTTTGATTTTCATCAATTCATAGTCAAAGATTCAGGAACAAAGGCACCTTAAATGGGCCTCCTACATTCAACAATTTCACTTGGTCATTCAATATAAGAAAGGCACTTCAAATAAGATGGTTGATTTGCTCATTCGACCACCTACTACAGTCCTCTCCATTCTATAGGTGCGTTGTACCAACTATGACACATGGAAGGACCAATATGCTAACAACCCGGACTTTCAAAAGATTTGGATAGCCTTGCACAAACCCACAAAGATCAATCAGACCACCTTCCTAGACTACACTATCCACGATGGTTGGCTTTATAAATTCAATTTGCTATGTGTTCTACATTCACAGGAATGCCTCTTGCTCATCAGGGAGGTGCATGCTTTAACCTATGGTGACCACTTCGGTACCACAAAGACCATCCAAAATCTGCAATGCCATTTCCATTGGCCTTCCATGCAGCCCCAAGTTGAGAAATTTATCCGAGCTTGTGCATTATGCTCCCAATCCAAGCCATACAACTAGAAACATGGCTTATATCATCCATTGCCTCTTCCTTCATGGCCTTGGGAGTCAATATCCATGGACATTCTTAGTGGACTCCTAACCACCCAAAAGAAACATGATGTAATATGGTTAGTGGTATGCCTCTTCAGTAAAATGACACTTTTTACTCCATGCACAAAAACTACAACAGTAGCACAAACAGCAGAGTTATACTTCTGGCATGTTTGGCCACATTTTGGCCTACCAAGCACTATCATATTAGATAGATATTCTCGATTCCTAAGAACATTTTGGAAGACAATATGGGCACTACTAGGGTGCAAACTCAAGTTTTCTACAACATTTCATCCTCAAACAGATGGCCAAATAGAAGGGGTGAACAAGGTCTTGGTTCATGCTCTTATAACTCACTTTGGATGCAGAAAACAATGGGACAATTATTTGCACATCCTCCAGCATAGCTACAACAAGGCCACACATTCCTCTACCAAGTTTTCTCCTTTGAAGTCTACTTGGGCTTCCAACCAGCATCTCCAATAGAGCTCCCACTCACTTTAGCTCCTCAAGGTACCATGCACCAATAGAAGGAACAAATCTCAGCCCAGTGATTTCTACAACAAATTTCACAATGCCACACTGCAGTCATAGCAACACTCAAAGTCAGGCCAAGCAATGCCATGACAAACAAAGGAAGTTCCTGACCTTTCAACCTAGAGATAAATTCTGGTTACACTTGGATAAAAAACACTTCAAAGGCTAGCATCACAAGCTCCTGCCAATAAGATATGGCCCTTATAGTATCCTTGAAAAAATTGGAGAAAATGCTTACAGATTGGATCTTCCACCACAACTGGGAATCCACAATGTCATTAATGTCAATCATCTGAAGTTGTTTGAGCCCCCCCTACTGGAAGAACCAGTCATCATTACTCATCCAGTCGACAACATTCCAGACTTCCAACTCCCCTTGGCCAAAGACACTCTCCTGGACACTGAGACCCATTCTACAAGGCACCGGATATACACTTCCTATATGGTGGCTCGTCAAGGACAAACCCCAACTCAGTCAAAGTGGATCACAGCAGAATTCTTGCACAGAATGTTTCCTCACCTTCTCATGGAAGTCAGGACGCTTCCAAATCTAAGCAAGGAGGAATTGGGTAGCATGGAGAATATGAAGAAAGGATAAATTAGGTTTATTAATTAATTATGTTTATTTCTGCAAATAAGAAAGCTCCTCATTATATAAGAGGATGCTCCCTAATAAAAAACTTCTTCTTGGTTTTTACTGAAACACGTCTCTCTCTCTCTCTACATTTCCCATTTGCTTATTTGTCTTGTTTTTAGGGTTTTAGTGTGAAGCAGTGAGAGCGCCTCATTCATGGCAGCCTCTGGTCTTTCAATCCATCCATGATCCTCCCATACAGAGAGCTAGCCTTCCCCATAGGCTTTCTCTCTCACTGGAGGTTTTCTTCTTCTTGCCGGAATATGCCGAGCAAATAGGAGCAAGCTAGACTAATGTTATGCTCTTGCTAAAATATTTCAACTTCATGAGCACATGAGCATAACTACTCCTTCATCATGATGCATTGTCAACACCTCCTCACCTCTAGGGCATGCGTAGCTACACCTTCTGCGCATTCCTTTTTACCTCTGTGCATCCCCCAGATCTGAGCATTGTCTTCAGCTGGAACAATGCTGGTTCAGCTTGTGCTTCATTGATTACACCCTAGAAAAGAAGTGCATGGCAGATCAGCCTAAGCACTAGGTTTCCTCCCTCAACCATGTCTATTGATATGTTTCTAGTGCTAAGAGATTTTTAATGCAATGCATATTCTCTCTTAGATTCAAAATATCACATACAAAGGTCCTATGTGTAGGTTCGATGACTTGTTCATGTACCTCAATCCTTAAAAGCTACCTTTGGGACATAATTCTTAAGTTTCCTCCCTCAAGCATGGTCAACGGACTACAACCCATACTTAGTTATTAAAACCTCCTAATTGTGTCCATATTACAACACAAAGAAAAATTATTCTCTTGGGAGGTTAGGCATGGTTGTTTGAGATGTTGTTCTTGATGATGCAAACTATTGTTCTTATTCATTTCCCTATCCACGCACTCAAACCATTTTTTGTGGTTCTCCATAACGCGTGCATGTTTTTCTTCTCTAAAACGCCTACATGGTTTGCTTCTCCAAAATACGTCCGTGTTTTGCTTCTCCATAACTCGTGTGTGTTTTTATTTTCCATAACACGTACACGTTTTGTAACTATAAAACACGTGCACATTTTTTAGCTATAAAATGCGTGCGCATTTTTCCTAGCCTAACCTACGTGTCATAAGACATGTCAGGCTCGAGATTAACCAAACCAATCATTACATAACGGTAGCATGTTGTGTTTTTATGTATCATGAACTTGTTTACAAAAAGCAGGATTGCATCTAAAAGGTCCATTAACTTCTTACACGCACCCTTATACTTTGATTGCATTTTTTTCATATATGCAATTCTTAGTAATATATTGAAATTTTTTATGCTAGGAGTAAGAGGAAATAAATTCTTGTACTACATATTAAATTGTCAAGACATTAGTGGATGTACTCAAACACTAATATAAATAATTTATGTAATTGTTGCAATCAAAAGGACATATTTCAACTTACAACAATCTATACTTTCATTGCATTATTTTCATATATGCAATTCTTAGTAATATATTGAAATTGTGTTGATTTTTACTCCTTTTCCCATTTTGTTAGCTTTATTTTACATGAACATTTTCGTTATAAACTATTTAAATATCACATTTACTACATAACAAATTAAATGTTTGTTACATTACTATAATCTATTAAAATATTTCTCCAAGATATCTTCTATTAATTAAAAAAAATGCAATACTTGTGATATGACATTTCATAGGAATATTATCAAATTCCCACAATCCCGCATGGTTTCAATGTGCTATTACAATTTCCATGCCTACTTTGGTAAATATTTATGTATAATTGCAACAAATTACATTAACCAACACAAACATATTGAATAGAAAGCATTCATGTATGTCGCAAGAGAACATAAACTATCATGAACATTGCATCCCATAATAGCCATTTATGAATGTGACAATGTGACAAAAAAAATAAAAAATGGATGAATTATATAATACATTATATCCCTTGATGAATGTTTAAATGAAGCAACAACAAAGCTCATAACTTGACAGAATTCATGAAATAACATAACCATAAAGGAATGTGCAATGACCCCTCACGACCCCATCTGAAAATACAAAGCTTAGTAAAAGGTGGTTATGAGTCTAACATCCTGGGTTAGGAATTTGACTGTTTGACTTAGAGGGTAAAACTTGATACAACCAAAAGATAGGGAAACATATCCTCTAGTGGGAAAATTATAATTTTAGTCAAGTCGGGGAACAGGAAAAGAAAAATAAATAATGATTCCCTGGGTGACCCAATCTCTTGGGTATAAACCTAAGTTGAAGTAAGCCGGAGTTATGATATTTACTCAATTAGCAAATAGTGGTTCTTTATAATCCTCCTTCTTGGTAAGTGAAAAGAGAAATCTACTTGATACTCAGTTATGGCATCAAGCACCAACAATTCCTCCCTAGAAATTATAATAAGAAACCTAAGCTTCCCCTTGAAAAGATTACATTCTAAACATCTTAATTTAGTTAAAGATGACATGTTTATAAATGTCATCCACTTGACCATTTTTCACGCAGAGGTGTAGAGAAAGTAATCACTTTTAGGGAAAATGAACCACTTGTATAAAGTATAGATACAAGCTATACTTAGATACATGATTACAAACTACAATATGAATTACCACTAAAACATGCAACGGTATACATATATGCAAAGGCATGTATATATAATTATATTTATTCTATCATGATCCATTAAATATTATGATAGGATTTCCGCTTACAAGGAAATGGTTTATTAAGTATTCACAAATAAATATATATCAAACAATTATAAATATGTTTCACATGATGCGGTTACCAAGTTAAGGAGATATATATATTTAGAATTCAATGGATAACTTGTAAGGGTAGTCACAGATCTTTGTTTATTTTGTTTAGGTAAAACAAATTAAATAGGAAAACAATAAATGATTTGGGTCTCCATTTTGTCACTTATAGGAGATATCGAGTCTTGTAGTGGGGAATAACTATTAATTGAGTCTCTCATTCAATGGAGGGTGGTGCGTGAGCCTTTTAGGGAAATTGCGGGTATTATTGAATGAATGTTAGCATGCATTGTAAAAATAGCAATAGAAAGAGAATTTAAAAAAAAGATGCCCATGTTTTATTCCACCTTGACAGGAAATCTGTCGGTAAATCCTTGCCACTTGTCCCTATGATTTTCTTATAAAAGGGGGTGAAATGTCGAGGCTGGGAGGCATTCTGGATTTGGGGTCTGCTCCATCAATCAGAAGGGAATCCTTAGCAATTGATCTGGTATTTGTTTTGAACATTTTCCTTTTTCCAGATGTTGTATCCATTATCTTCGATTATGGCTGAGTATTTTGTTTTTATTAAACTCTGTATTGTCTATGCTACAATTTTCCAAAAAGTTAATCAATCTGGAGGCTTGATTTTATTATTTATAAAATCTATGTCTTTTGTACTACGATTACCAAAAAGGAAGTCAATCTGGAGGGTTGATTTTGTTCTTATAAAATCTGTGTCTTTGTACCATGACTTCAAGGAAGGAAGTCGATTTGGAGGCTTGATTTTATTCGTTATAGGATCTCTGTTTTGTGCCACTATTTTTAGAAAGGGTTTCGATCCAGAGTATTGATTTTTATTTCTGATGGATCTGTTCATTTTGCATTTGATGAATGCTTAGGATGTTCAGGTTTAAACATTGTTGTATGCCACAATTTTTTCTGATGAATGCTTTGGATGTCCATAGTTTAAACGATGTTTGTGATACCGATTTGTTGATAGTTTGAATACCATGCTTATTAAGATCTCTACCTATTTGATGCTCATGATTTGAGGTATTCTGGATCTATTCATTTGCCATCTGATGAATGCTTTGGATGTTCATAGTTTAAATGTTGTTTGTGATACTGATTTTCTGATAGTTTGAATACCGTGCTTATTAACATCTATGCTTATTTGATGCTCACAATTTGAGGTATTCTCGATCTGCCCATCTGCTATTTGATGCTCATGATTTGAGGTATTCTGGATCTGTTCATTTTCCATTTGATGAATGCTTAGGATGTTCAGGTTCAAACGCTGTTGTATGCCATGATTTCTCTGATGAATGTTGTCCTTTATAAGATCTCTTGAAAATCAAACTGAGTTTGAATGCTATCCTATATAAGATCTCTACAAGATCGATCTGAGTTTGAATGCTATTCTTTATAAGATCTCTGCAAAATCGATCTGGAGTTTTTTTGTTCCTTACAAAAGCTTTGTTTGTGTGCCACAATTTCAAAAAGATATCGATCTGGTATGTTGAGTATTGTTCTTGTTAGAATCTCTGTTTGAGCCATGATTTCAAGAAATATTTTGATCTGGAGTTTTTGTTCCTTATAAAATCTGTGTTTGTGTGCCACGATTTCAGAAAGACATCGAGCTAGAATGTTGAGTATTGTTCTTTATAAAATACTTGTCTTTTTATGCCACAGGAAGGAAATCAATCTGGGGTTCTGAATATTATTCTTATAAAATCCATGTCTGTTTATGCCATGATTTCATAAGGTAAAACAATCAGGAAAATACTTTCTGTATAATATTTAACCTTTCCTCATTGTTGATCCGAGTTATGAATAATGCCTATGTTTTGGGTTTAGTTGAGTTCATGCTTCAACTCGAGGTAGTTGGTTAATGACTGGGTGCTTTTATATGTTCTGTATTAATGTATTGTTGAAAGATGGATTTTTGAAGATGTTTAAGAGTTATAACATGTATTGTAAGTGTGGAATTCTTTCATTTATAGAAAGAATCGTAGACAAAGAAGCATGATGTCATAAGAGCTTAAGTTGTCTTTCTTTCCAAATACTAACTTAGGCTGTTGGTTGTGAGCTTATCCTCGGAGAATGATAGAGCCAGTATTGTTTATATGCTAACTGGTTATGCAGAGCTGGGCCGCAAGCATCCTTCTATGTCTTATGGACTGGGTAACATTTCATAACTAATCTTGTTGGGATTGGGAAATGCAATTTTCACTGCACTCACTTTGTTTTAAAGATGAAACGAATTGTAATAGATAAGTCACATCATTGTGGAAGAATTAATAAAAGGATTAACAAAAATTTGGTGGATGTAGCCTCATGAAGGAGGTGAACCATGTATATGGTTGTCTCACCCTTTTTTGTTTTTATGTTGAGCCACTACGACATTTTGACCAAAAATTCGACGGCCGTCATGTCGGATTTTCGACACTTCCCGGTCGCATGTTCGACACTTTGATTTTTTGTTAAGCATCGGAAACTTGTCGTCGGGTTTCCGACACCTAAATAACTGTTGGTTAAGCGACACCTAAGTAAACATCGGTTAAATTTAAAGCGTCAGTTAAGCGATGGAATATCTTCGACAGTGGTGAAAGTTTTTTAAGAAAATAGCCTTCAAGCCGTTGGTTAAGCGACAGAAGGACCGTCGGATAAGCGACGGATATTAGGACGAAACGTCGGAAAAACGGCAGATATCTACAAAAAGCATCGAAAAAGAGACAGTTTAAAGCGTCGGAGTTGCGACGAATATCTACAAAAAACGTCGAAAAAGCGACAGTTGAAAGCGTCGCTTAAGCGACGCCTGTTGAAATTTTTTTTTTTAAATATTGTGAAAATATTGTGCCAGTACCATCGGAGTGAGAGTTTACCCTTGTAACAAACTTGTGAGCAGTTTTGGGCACCATTGTTCTCCCGTGCAGCTGTAGGAATGTTGGCGACTATGAGGTCCCCACTTCTTTGCACTTCTTTGCAGTAAATGGTCAAATTACTGACAATGAAATAAATGCAGGGTAAACCAAGATCATCTGACACAGGGCTGCAGTGAAAATTGCTGGAGCTTGAAAAGACCATGCTGGAACCTTAAACTGTCAAAACCATGGCAGAGATCCTAAGTATTAGTTTTTTTTTTTAAATATGCTTTTCATTTACAACCGTGGAAAAGAAAAAAAAAATTGGAAGAAGATCACATCTTGTCTTTGTCCAGTTTGTATATTATTATGGCATGAATGCATGTTATGTTTCTCTGTTCTATCCTACTTGAAAGATTGAATATAAGTATGTTGATTCTCTTGGGTTTAGAGTGATCCAATCTCTAATTAAATGATATGATGCTTGAATTTTTCACTGCTTATCATTTCTTCTCAAAACTTCCATTCATATCACTTGTCCATACTGATGCATCCCCTTCATGAAAGCCAGTTTTGGAATTAAATGATATGATGCTTGAATTTTTCACTGCTTATCATTTCTTCACAAAACTTGCATTCATATCACTAGTCCATACCGATGCATCCGCTTCATGAAAGCCATTTTCGGACTTTGATGAGGATGCCTAATTTGAATGTGATCTGCATACTCTCATATGCTTGCGATTAATAAAGACTCGGCAGATTTATATCACATTGTCCAGTTCTTCTTAAGAACAATAAGACATCTTTATAACAAACAGTAATACTTTTTTGTTTCAGAATTCCTGAACTCCAAGTTTATCTGAAGCTGACACAAACACTGATGCTTTTCAATTCACTCAAGGAACAACAAATTTGGCATCGATATCGAGGGACAAGAAATTTCAGAACAATCTTCTTAACCATGAATACGGGAAAAGAAGACAAGAGTTAACTGAAATGGAAAATGAAATACCTACGGATAGTGTTAAGATAGTGGCTAAAAATCAACATGAACCAGGTCTCTCAAGCCCCAAACATTTGCACATAAATCATGACAACCAGAAGGATGGAAGACAAGTGAAAAGAAGAAAAATAGAGCTGAGTCATGCTAATAAACCTGTAGAAAAAGGACGAACATACCTCAAGGTGGACACTGTTACACCAAAGAGTAAGGCTGGTGTTACTTTGGAACCCTGTATTTTGAGAACAAACTCTCACTCCCATGGTACTGGCACAATATTTACGCTTGTCAAGACTGGTTATTTGTTACATCGCTACACCCTTCTCACTTAGTTTTTTTTCCATATCTTATTAGTTGAATGCTTTATTGAAAGTGTGAGAAGAACTCAGCTTATTGAAAATAACAATTTTTCATAATTAACAAGAGTTATACCTTGTTATTATTATTATTAATATATGAGATTTGTTACTCAATTTGATGAACAATCACCCATTTTTGTAAACAAAATGAACAAAGTAAAATACTAGAATGACACAAGTTAACCTCTAAGTATTTCAGTTCCTAAACTTGGTCGATAGACCAGACTTATGATATGATATCTGTAATGCAATTCAAAATCAATGAATTAATCGCTTACAATTTCAATCTCTGGCACGATAAGGAATTCACCTGAACTTCATGCTGGACCAAATTTCATTGTAGATTGCCTCCCTTGACTCCATAAACACGTGGATTATCGCTTACCAACGTGTAGTTCCAGGCTTCGGCCTTCTTAGATGCTTATTACTCTAATTTAAGGACTGCTAGCTCCTTCAGCGAATGGTAAGGCAGGAGAGCACTTCCTTTTATCAGACTAAGTGTCTAAACCACTCGGTCCTCCTAGCTGTGAGCATGACAGCGCATGGAGGAATTCCATTGGATGCAGGTCAGGAATAAAAAGAGCCATGAGATGAGCATTTGACTTACCAAATGAGCTATCCCTCAAGAGCCTCATACTTCACTTGGAAATATTCAAAGGCAGAGATTTGAAAACACTTATTTCTTTCAATGTCTGAGATCTGAATTCACTTAATTCTTCAATGGCAGAGAGCTGAAATCACTTATTACTTCATTATGGATAGTGAAACCATTTAATTGTTCTGTAGATGAGTGTGATTTGGGGCAGAATTCATCAGCTCATGTTTTGCAGTACAGTATGGAAGATATCCTACCCAAGCCATGTTTCTATTAGTACTAATATTTTTCCCTTTTCCAAGTTTACAACCCTTTAGAACCCACCCTCATATCTACTTTCTTTGTCTTCTTCAGATCTAAAATTTTCTCTTTATTCAATTGCAGAGAATTGGTTTTGATGAAACATAAACTTGATATCTTGAGTCAGTGTTGTTAATCAAAAGAATCACCATTATTAAACAGCCAAATTTCCTCCAAAGACAGCTAGTTTACAGGTTGTACCTCTGTTCATGGAGAGGACCCAATCAATGATAAAGTATGCAAGATGAGGAAAGCTACAATCAATCAAAACCATCTCAAACATGTCAAAGGAAGAGAACCCCAGGAAATAGCCCCATAGGCACCATGCTGCAAACCCCTTCCAAAAATTTACAAGCGAACACCCATGCAAAATGAGTGGTAACAAGACCCATAGCCATAGTCATAACAGTAAGTGCGCCAAAGAGATACACAACCATAACCATAACATGGAGCAGTGATTCACTTGCTTCGTTGGTTATTCAAAAGGATTCCTGAATTTTAAATTTCCATTTTTTATATTCCCAAATTGAAATTTTTTTAGTTAGATTTCAACAACAAAACTGAAGTCCATTTTGCTTTACACTCACAGATCACAGATTCATCACCATGTAACCAGAATTGAACTAAATATGGACAAGAACCAGAGAACCAAGTTGAGGCCACTAGAGTGTGAGGTTATGGTGACCTGCAAAATAATGGTGACGTTCACTTTCTTTGGAGGTTTTGCGCAAGAGAGTGAAGATAGAATGTTAGATGGCATCGCCCATGGTGATCAAGATCAACCCAGTGGCATTGGCTTAATGACCACTCCACGAGTAGCAACAGATATTACTTGACAGTAACTACTACTAAATCTGGCACTTTCCAACCTTACAGATAATACACTTTGCACGTTATTATGTTTCCAATGTTGTAGATAGTAGAATGATTAATCTATTCTGACATGAATGTGTACTGTTTTAATTTAATTGAGCTGAGTTATGATGGGATTTGTTGTCTTATAGACTAATATATTGTGATGTGAAATTTGAATCTAATTTAATTTATATTGCTTATTGTATTTTTGGGGTCTTTTAATGGAAATAGATTTCTTGTATGCATTGCCGGTTTCTCATTTTGTTGCATTTCCTAGACATGAACAGCCCTGCTCTGCAAATGACAGTGTTTCTGACTCCAGTAATATTCCTTTACAAGGAGCTGTTGAAGTGCTTAGTTTTATTAAAGAGTGCATTTTTTCTCCAGATTGGCATTCTTCTATTTACAAAGAAGCCTGTCACCAACTTAATGAAGAACATGTCAGTGCTCTTTTACGAATGCTACAGCCACAGCTTTATTTGGAGGTTTTACGCAAGAGAGTGAAGATATAATGTTAGATGGCATCGCCCATGGTGATCAAGATCAACCCAGTGGCATTGGCTTAATGACCACTCCACGAGTAGCAACAGATATTACTTGACAGTAACTACTACTAAACTTGGCACTTCCCAACCTTACAGATAATACACTTATGTGTTTCATTATGGATATACTATTGAATCCCACATTGAAGGGAAGCCTCTGTGTGGGTTATTGTTCTCCTATAAACCTGGATTTGCTCATGCTATTCATGC
Source organism: Pseudotsuga menziesii (assembly GCA_001517045.1). NCBI lineage: Eukaryota > Viridiplantae > Streptophyta > Pinopsida > Pinales > Pinaceae > Pseudotsuga > Pseudotsuga menziesii. The sequence goes on along the minus strand of LPNX010914924.1, from coordinate 181,943 downwards.
TTATCTCACCAGGTAAATCTGAAGGAACAGATGGATGCTTTCTAGTTCAGGCATATTATCTTCTCCAGACTTTACCTTAATTTTTATTATAAACATATTAAGCAAGTAATTTATTCACACTTCTGTTTACCTTATCATGGTAATTGCCTTAGATTTTGTCTCAGTTATAACTTTTAAGCATTGTATAAACACTAAAGTGTTTTAACTTTATTACCATGTCCAGGAAGAAGCTGGCCTCAGAAGCAAGTACTATGAAGTCGAGTGAAACACGAAAGCTTAAATTAAATATTGCTCGTGCAATTAAGCAAACTGTGAGGAGAGCAGAAGATGGGAAATATAACTCTTTTATGGATGTAGAATCTCCAGCACAAGGGACTACTGCAGAGCCACTTGCTTCACCATTAAATCAACCTGTAGCCTCAGCAAATGTGTATCGTCACTACATGGTTGCTTTTCAAGCCCATCTTTGCCCTTTCTCATTGGTGTTAAGATTGTTGCTTTATAACCATCAGATTTCAAATATTTAGTTGTGTTTTTGGTCCATTTTAAATTCTTATCCTGTGTAACTCATCTGACATTTCATCTATAAAGGGTATAGTTAATATTTTTTTGATGATGATCTTATTTAATCACCTGTAATTGATGGATAGTCTAGATGACCTGGCCTTTTTCCTTACTAAGATGTATAGAGAACTGAAAATCAAGGAATTACAAGGAAGTATATTAGCATAGGTTATATTGACTGAAAAAAGAGGCTAACAGTGGACAATAATACAGATGTTTATTAAGATATCAATGAGTGAGACTACTAAAACAATTAACAGGCAGGTGAAAAGGAAATACCTGTGCCACATAGTTTCCATATTGATCTTGAGCGAGGCTGTAAGCAGATTGCAGAATTTCTTCCATTATGCCATTATTTTTCTGCTCCTCTGTACAGTTCTCCAAAACCCTCTATCACCAGATCCACAAAGAGTATCATACATCATTTCAAAAGTGACTTGGAAACAATGGAAAAACACATATCCTATGTGAGCCTCATACCTGTATGACACAGCAACCATAGGGGTGTGTTGAGAGGTTAACAACTTGACCATAAAATGCAGATATTATAACTTCTATTTGGTTTGTAGGTACACACTCGATGCATTTTTGAATCACATGATTTCCATTCTGATCTTTGACACATCACAAGACATGTCCCTCAAGTTCTGAAACCAGTTGCATCTGCTAGTCTACATCAACAACTTCAAGTGCCTGGTTCAAGTTTCAATACTTCAAAATTATATTAAGGAAATAAAAAATAAAAAATGGATCATCAGACAATAAAAAAGCTAAGTAACTATAGCTTTTGACCTAGTTACTTGAGGCTTTGAAAAGAAACAAAACAAAGCCCTTCCTTTTATTTTGTTCTTTTTTTCTTTTACTTGTTTATTTATTGGTTTTCAGAGGGAACCAAAATAAAAACCTTTAAAAATGTGGGGCATTAAATAGAGGGTATAAACTCCAAGAAAATAGTTGCTGTCGGTGGGGTGCTGTGAACCTTGTGGCATGTTAGGCCACCAGCCAAGGTTCATTCCCCTGAAGGCATGAATACACAGTTGGGGCGCCAGGTGAAACTCCTGGGTAATTTTGACAGAAGAGTAATCCCTTGTCGTGGCAGCTTAGCAGAAGGAAAGAGCTTCTGATTATCTGTCCACCCTTTATGGTCCATCTCACCCAAGAACATGGGCTGCCTGTGGTACCTCACGCATTTAGCTCAATTGTAATGCTTCTCAACTTAAAGGAAACACCCCAAAAGAGATATTTGCTTGTATTTATAACTCAATTTGGACAAAAGTAGACGAAACCACAGACGATATATAAGACATACAAACTTTGGGCTAAATCTGAGGCTTGTGGGGATCCATTACCATTATTTTGATCTCCTGACAGCTCATAGCCCCGAAACTAAACATTATAACAGAAAATATTGCATTCGCACAATCCTCAAGACTATTTAAAAACATAAATATGCATAACTCAACTCTACGAGCTTTGCAATCTAGCATGCATTTGATAAAACTTATATGCATCCAATATTGAGGCTTACAGTAAAAATTATCAAAAATTGACAAACCTTCTGTACAACACGACAACCATACATCTGAAGACTTAAAGTCAAGACACGACGAACAAGTTGATTTGCAAGCTCCTTTCTCTGTTGATCAATACCGTGCTTAAAAAACTGCAAGAAACATATGCTTTCAAAGATTAAGATTCAACTCTACTGTCAACAAACAATGCATGTAACTTCCAAAAGATTGCAATCTGCAAAAGTACCATCCACCACTTAAAGTTTAAAATATCAACAATACAATAGCAGTTTGAAGCATTATAAAACTCAATGTAGATCAAAGAGCATAATGCGGTCTTCAAACCATAAGGTTTTGCTCAGCTCTATTATCACCTTCTGTATAACATAGTTACCAAACACATCCGTCATCAGTGTTGAGGATTGTGGGAACACTTCTTGGAAAACTAATGCTTTCTCTTCAAGGCTAGTTGTTTCCAACTTTTGTTGTATGAACCGGCTTCCATGTTGATCAGCACTGATACAAAACAGCAAAATAGTATGATATGCATGGTTAGCATGAAGAAAAAATATTGAACACGTTAAAAATCATATTAGATTTACAAATAAAATTATTTCAAATATTGCAAATGTTTACCTCAACTCAACTACATGTCCCACAATATCAGATAATTCAAATTTGCGAGTTTTACTGTTCTTCAGTTCCTCAAGGACAGAAGAGCATCTCATATCATCCAGATTTTCATTTCCCCTCTGTGACTGCCAACCAGAATAGGCACCCATTGATGTTATCCTGTTTGACCCTAGTGGAAGGCAAAAGTTTCGCTCATTTGGTCTTCCAGGAAGACTTGCTGCCATTACTGAAGACCCTGGTATTACCAGACTCGCCAATGGTGAACTAGGATATTGCATTACAAGGGCCATATTAGAAGGGCTCCCATAATATGCTCGACTTACTGCACCACTTTTGCCAGCAAACGGTACACCCATTGTCCCACTTCTGATTAACTGAGACTTCTGTTCAGCTGTATAACCAATCGTTGAAGCCCTTTGTAGCTCAAGGGCATCCATCTGACTTCCACCAACAAATCCTCTACCTACTGGCAACCACAAGATTAAATACTTCATCTCTACACTATTAACCAACAAAACTCCAACGATTTGGTAAAAATAATGGCAAGAACAAATCCATGTTAACAATGATTAAGGCATTCAACTTACAGATCGCATAGTTTATCCTCCACAAGGGTTGCTGAACGATTTAATTTGCAGATGAAATCGAAATGCTCAGACAGATTCAATGCCAGGGTTCCCCAATGCATGTCAACTCCACACGTTCTCTCCACATGTGAGTAGGGTAGACTGTAATAGCTAAAGGGCAGCTCAATCTCTATTGATGTCAGAGAGTTCACCTTCACAGTCAATTCTCCACCGTTAGGGTATGTGTGCAAATAGCTTCTAGGTAAATAAAACCCATTACAGACATTAGCAAATGACAAAATAACAATAAACAGGATGCTAGCTATACTCATCTATATGGATCTGCCCGCCATCGGAAAACCCATTTGGCCCTGGGTCGATTTCGGATTCGCCCCCAACCCTGAATAAAATACCCTTGAAGATACTCGATCCGGGATCTTGGAAACCAGCTTTTCACAAACTGTAACAAAAACTACACGTCGACCTCAATAATGTCTTCAATAATGTGCCATATACCCTTTCGAAACATATTTCTCCCTCCATGAAAGAAAGATGCAAATTTTATGCGCCGTCGCTTAAGCGACGCTTGCTAGGCTAGCCGTCGCTTAAGCGATGCTTATGAGCCTAGCCGTCGCTTAAGCGACACTTATGAATAAAATTTAAAAAAAAAAATTTAACTTTGTGATTTTTGGTAGCTTTAAAAGAAAAAATCAACGCGTCGTCGGAAGTAACTGTCGGATTTTGCATCGAAATGTAGTAGTCAGCATACTCTCTTTACTTAATGGTGCTATTATGGATGCAGTATAAATTATTATTGATGAAATAGGTTACTAGACATATTTTGCAGACATTCATTTCTGAAGCACATTTACTTGGATGGTTTAAAGATCTAATAAAAAATGAAAAAAATTTACCCATTTTATCTAATTCCGCAACAAGGATTGCACAGACGCCACATATGGTATCAGAGCTAGCTACAACACTGGACCCTTAAGAATGGGATAACATGATAATATTGCAAGAAAGTTGAATTACATTTGGAATAAAATGCGACGCAGCAGTTCATACTTTCTCGGGATCAATTGTCGAATTAAACCAGATGAGTACCATGCTAGTCACTCTATTAAGTTTCTTTGCATGATGAATGTTCTATCTATAGTATAAAATGTAAAAGATAGTTATTGTGTGGCATATTCTTCTACTATTTTTATAGAAGTAAATTGGTTGATGTTTTAATTTTCATTGTGTTGATCTGTAGATTTTGGAGTTGTACATTGGTAATATATTCTTTTTGAACAGATTCTCACGACATGCATGCCTTTACATGCCCATACTTTTTCTTAAAATTAGTAATTTGGATATTTCATTGAGTACTGCCTAAGAATCTTTGGCCAGACCTCCCAAGCTATGGCAAGAGCATGGGTGTCAAAATGCATGGAGTTAAATTTTTAGGCCCCAAGCTTTACAGGCTCAAAAACCAATTTACAGTGCCTATTTATGGACAACTTTGCTTCACTGAATTAGGTAGTATATGGTCCTATGAACACTTTAACATTTTGTTTAGGGTTAGAGCATGGGCCAAGATGAATTAGAGTCACACTGCTATGTACATTACATAAATGTTACTCCATATACATGCATACCACTGCATTGCATAAGATGCATACTTTAAAATTCAATTCTTCTTCTTCGGAAATTCAGCTGGTTCCACCAATATATAGAATTACCTTCACCGGCACATTAAATTCCATAAGGTACCATACGCACATAATATTGGTAAAATTGAATCAATTCCAACTAGGGTCTTACTTAATCATACTAAGAATTGTTAGTTTTTCAACATTAAGCTAGCACTATTAGGATCTTTAACTGAGAGAATAACAAGTACAGCAATCAAACACAAGAGACAATGAACACAATGTTTTTCCTCGGGGAAACCATAAAGGAGAAAACCCCACAACTTCCTCAGAGATAGAATCAGCACCAAAACAATAAAAGCCCCAAAACAATAAGTGATCTCCCAACAGCAGTAATCTTCTTCTTGTCTAGCCCCAGTGTCTTCTTCTTCCTCAAATGTGCACTACACTTGAGTGTGTATGACTTGTGTGATAAATAGAGACTCCAGTTCTCTATTTATACTAATCTCGACATGACTAAAACCCTACTAGGGCCGACCTCTACTAGGAGAGTCTAATAACCTAGTGCCCCGAAACTGTGGGGACTTTAACACTTAGACAATCGAAGGGTTACCCACCATTACTTAACATGACTTGTTTACATTATTGATCCTCCCGATCGGAACATCGGGGCATGAAAAAATGACTCAAATACATAATAGATACATCCCGAAATAAACATCAGGTTACAATACATAAGATACATAGATGAATACAATCCAAAGTTACAAATACATCAACACTCCCTCTTAACTAGGAAGGTATTCTTTCGACACAATTTTTAGCATTGGTCTTCTTCTCTGTATCAGCTAGATCATCTCATCTTCTGCATCTCAAGTCTTCTAATTCTTCAAGTCATCTTCATCTTCAAGTCATCTTTGTCTTCAAGTCACCTTCGTCATCAAATCTGGATCATCTCTCGCTCTAGATCATCATGGGACATCATCACTGGATCTGGATCATCACTGGCTATCATCACTAGATCTGGATCATCACTCGATCTGGATCATCACTGCTGGATCATCATCACTGGATCTGGATCATCACTCGATCTAGATCATCACTGGCTATCATCACTAGAACTGGATCATCACGGGTGCTATCTCATGATTCTTCTCGTCATAGGAAGTTCTATAGAGCCAGCCCTTTTTCATGCTAGTTGTAGGCGTAGCCTCCATGTAGGTATTTTCTAGCACTTATATCTGATCAACACATGATACGAAGAATGGCTCATCATTTCTATCTGATCAACACATGATATGAAGAATGGCACGCCCAGCACTTACATCTGACCTACTCGTCAGAAAGGCATGCCCAACACTCACATCATCATGTAGGAACTAATCCTATAATCATATCAGAAAGGCCCAGCACTTACATCTGATCAACACATGATGCAAAGAATGGCACTGCACTTACATATGATTAACACATGATGTGAAGAATGGCACAACACTTACATCTGATCAACACATGATGCAAAGAATGTATCAGCACTTACATCTGATCAACACATGATGCAAATAATGGCTCTGCACTTACATCCACCCAGTGAGGGAACACATCCCATTACTAATGGAAGGGCTATGCACTCATATCTGATCATGAGGGAACACATCCTAGCAATAATATCAGAATGGCCCCTAGTCCTCCTCGACTGAGCTACCTGGTAACTGACCAAGTGCCTCCATTCTCCTAGAGAATGCCAGTTGCCATTACATCTGACCTACTCGTCGAAATGGCCAACGCTCACATTTGACATGGATGGAACTTAATCCTTTAGATGATAGAATGGTTCAGCCCTTACATCTAATCAAGTGGGAACGCATCCCTCTATCACATCAAAATGGCTACTCAGTCCTGAATCCTATACTGAGTGTTCCTGGTAACTGAATAGGTGCCTCCATTCCTGGAATGGAAATTGCCCTTACATCTGTCCTACTCGATAGAATGGCCAGCATTCATATCTAACATGGAAGGAACCAATATTCTCACCATGAAAGAATGGCTCAGCCCTTACATCTGACCATGGAAGGAACCAATCCTCTCACCATGTTAGGATGGCTATGGGTCTCGTCACTTTCTCTTGGAGGAAACCTTGATCTGGAGAACACCAAGCTTCTCCCTAAAGTACTCGAACTTCAGCCTAGCCAATGGCTTCATCAATACATCAGCTATCTATTCCTCCCTCGCAACATACTGTAGCTTCACTACTCCCCTATGCACCATATCCCTGATATAGTGATACTTGATCTCAATATGCTTCGACTTGCCATGGAACACTAGATTCTCTGACAACTTCACGCAACTATGGTTGCCATAATGTAAACAAGTAGCATCCAACTGGAGATCAAATATATCAGATAGTAGCTTCCATAGCCATACTGCCTCACAACTAGCTGAACAAGCTATGACATACTCTGCTTCAGCTATCCTCAGTGCCACACAAGATTGCTTCCTGCTAAACCAAGAGATCACACCTGATCCCATACTAAAGCAACATCCTGAAGTACTCTTGCTGTCGATGGCACTGCCTACCCAATCTGAATCAACATAACCTTCCAGGTTAATATTTTGATTCGCATCGTACATGAGCCCGTAATCAAATGTACCCTTTAGGTACCTCAGAATATGCTTTGCATCAATCAAGTGAACACTTCTCGGATCTTTCAAGAACTGTCTCAAGGTGTTCACAAAAAATGAAATGTCTGGTCTCATGTTCGGCAGGTACATCAATGACCAAATCATCTGACGATACATCATAGCATCAACCGATTCTGATGAATCATCACTCAATAGCTTCAGGTTTGATGCCATGGGTGTGGTCATAGCCTTCCAGTCCATCATCCCAAACCTCTTCAAGATCTCTACTACATACTTCCCTTGTCTAAGGAATATTCCATCTGTACTCTGCCACACCTCCATACCTAGAAAGTAATGCATCATCCCCAAGTCCTTCATTTCAAACTCAGCAGCAAGCTTTCTCTTCGTATCAGCGATCAACCCATCCGTACCTATCACAAATAGATCATCTACATATAGTAGAAGCATCACTGGGTTGCCATCCTCAACCTTATAGTAAATGTTGAAATTTGCTTTAATCTTGGTAAAGCCCAAACTAGATAGAAAGCTATCAATTCTGTCGTACCAGGTCCTGGGTGCCTGTTTCAAACTGTACAAGGCTTTCTTCAATCTACATACATGAGACTCTCTATTATGTGTCTCAAAATTGAGTGGCTGTTCTACATACACTTCCTCTTCCACTACACCATTCAAGAAAGCAGTCTTGACATCCATTTGGTGTATCTTCCATTTCATCATTGCAGCAAGATCAAGTACTGATCTGATGGAAGTGTATCTGGCTACAAGTGCAAATATTTCTTCATAGCCTATTCCTTCTTTCTAAGAGAAATCTCGAGCTACAAATCTTGCCTTATACTTTTCAATGCTACCATCTGCAGCATGCTTGATCTTGTAGATCCATTTGGAAGTTACAACTGACTTCCCTTCTGGTCTTGGGAAAACATCCCAAACATCATTCTTCATGATCGATTGATATTCTTCGATAATAGCATCCTTCCATTCTTTCCGTTCTGATGCTTCTTCATAACTGGAAGGTTCTTTATCAATGAAATCACATAATAAATCTACATACCCGAAGCAGGATCTGGTTTTCTTTCTTTCTCTATGATTCTCTTCTGGAGTCCCATATTTTTCCACTCCTTGGATAAGTTCATGTACCCAAGCAGGTTTCCTCTTATGAGGATTATTCTCTAGAGGTGGATCTACAGGTATTTTTGGTTCCTCAAAGTCTCGATCTTCTTCTTGATCTTCTTCCTTCATGGTTGTGTAATGAATTCTTGGTACTTCTGCTTCTGCTTCTTCAGGTTCTTCAGCGGGTCTCTTTCTGGATTTGTTGTAAGTTGTGTCTTAATCAAATGTCACATCCCTGCTAATGTGAATCTTTTTGTATCTTGGGAAATAGATTCTGTAAGCCTTCGAGCTTTCAGAGTATCCCACAAATATGCCCTTCTTTCCTGAAGGATCTAATTTTGTTCTCCTCTCTTTTACAATGTGTATGTACACAGGACATCCAAATATTCTGAGATGGATGACTTCTAGTTTCTTGCCGGAGAAGACTTCTATATGAGTCTTGTTCTCAAGTACTCTATGTGGAGTACGGTTCTGTACATACACCGTTGTTTTGGCAGCTTCAGCCCAAAGATGCATAGGAATATCTTAATCATGAAGCATTGCTCATCCAGCTTCCATGATGGTTCTATTCTTCCGTTCCACAATCCCATTCTGTTGTGGATTATAAGGAGTGGACAACTCCCTCTTAATCCCTGATTCTTTGCATAGCTCTTTGAATTCAAAGTGAATTTTCCGCCATTATCTGATCGAATGGTTTTGATCTTTTTATTCAGTGTGGTTCTCAATCAAGGCTTTGAATTCCTTGAACTTACTGAATACTTCATCTTTGTTCTTCATAAAGTAAACCCATGTCTTTCTAGAAAAATCATCAATAAAGGAAACATAATATGCATACCCGCTTAGTGAGTTTGATGACATAGGACTGCATACATCGGAGTGGATGATTTCTAGTATGCCTTTGGATTTACTTTCACTACTGGGAAATGTCTTCTTTGTATTCTTCCCTTTTGCACATCCTTTGAAAAATCCATTATGTTTTGCTTGGAAGTCTGGAAGACATTCAACAACTTTTCTTGCAATAGGTAGTGCTCTGTAATGCACATGTGCAAGCCTTCTATGCCAAAGTTCATTTGGCTCTACTGTGTCATGTTCCAAGGCTTGTTTTGGATGGCCCTTCAATTTTTACAACCTTCCTTCTTGTTCTCCAATCACTATTGCATCATTGATAGTCTTACCTCTTGGCCACATGATGACTTGACCATCTATGAATGCAACCCGCATCCCCTTTGCATCCAATGCTAATATGGAGAGAAGGTTCTTCTTGAGTCCTGGAACAAACAATACTTCTTTCATTGTTAGAGACTTACTAGAGTCTAGTTTATATGAATATTTCCCACTACCTTTTATTGGATATTGGTAGTCATCTCCTAGCTTCACCTTGTGAGGTGATTCATGTTCTAATAGTCTCACAAAGGATTCCTTAAATCCAGTCATGTGTTTAGAAGCTCCACTGTCTATAATCCAATCATCACTTCCATGAGAAATGTTACCTGTGAGAGTGGACATCATAACATATTTATCCTCGCTTGAAGAATCTTCACTTTCATATATGGATCTCTTCTTGGATGGTTCATCATCCTCTATAGCATGAGCATGATGTATTCTTTTGTTCCCCTTCTTCTTATGAGAGTGGCCCTTGTTCTTAGGGAAGTCTTTTGCAAAGTGTCCTCTTTCATCACATGTATAACATCTTAATTTTGATATGTCTCTTGTATTGTTCTCTTCGAGATGAAAATCCTTACCTTTGGAGTAATGAGGTCTTCTTCTACTTTTCTTGGAGTGGGATATGAGGGATTGGTCTTCACTTCCCATCTTCTCTTCTCAAGCTGCTATCCATGCTTCTTCTTGAGAACATTCTTCCCATAGCCTGCTAAATTTGACTAACTTCTTTCCAGCACAGATTCCTTGGATGAAAGCATCCCATGACCTAGGAAGGCCATTCAGTGTTGTCATCACAATCTCTGCATTCTCCACTTCTTCATCTACAACATCTAATTGTTCCTTGATCTGATAAACCCTTGTGAAGTAAGACTAGATGGTCTTTGCATTTTGAATCTTCACATTCTTCAGTTGATTCCTCAGAGTCATCTTCCGGTTTATGTTCTTTCCTTCAAACAATTTGGTTAGGGCATCAAACATGGCTTTAGGTGTCTTGAGAGAGGACACCTATGGGATAAGGTGATCCTTGATAGAATCAACAATGATTCTCTTTGCCATAACCATATTCTTCTTATGTAAGGCCTTTGCCTCATCTCCCTCTGGAATTGGAACCTCCTCATGAATGTAGGAGTCCAATTCATTCTCTTCCAGGACCAAGGAGATCCTATACTTCCAGGCTCGGAAGTTATCAACTCCATAAAGATTTTCATCAAGCTTGGTATGATGAGACATCTTTAAAATGAGAATCTCAAATGGAAATACAAGAGATCTTAGATCTTACCAGGTCAAAATGTCGGATTTGAAACTTGAGCTGAAATCCTGCAGAGCCGGTTTAGGAGCAAATTGGGGTTTTGTTTTTCTGGAGTTCTATCTACCCAAATGCCTTGAAATTTGTCCCTAAATTCGACTTTGGGGAGGAGATCAATACAGTCTTGGGCTCACTAAAAAATTCCTCTTCTGTGAAAACCCCTAATTTTCGGCAGCAGCGACAGGTCCAAAACTGAAAAACCTCAGAATTGGGTTCTGCTTCGACAGAAAGATGTGCCCTACGGAGGAGAGTTATTCCACCTTACTTTCATTGAAAATTTGTGGAGGAATATCCAAAACTAGGAATCCCTAGTTCTTGCAGCTGCACAGTGTCTTCTTCTCAAGTTAGCTCTGATACCATGTTAGTTTTTCAACATTAAGCTAGCATTATTAGGATCTTTAACTGAGAGAATAAAAAGTACAGCAATCAAACACAAGAGACAATGAACACGGTGTTTTTCCTCAGGGAAACCATAAAGGAGAAAACCCCACAACTTCCTCAGAGATAGAATCAGCACCAAAATAGTAAGTGATCTCCTAACAGCAGTAATCTTCTTCTTGTCTAGCCCCAGTGTCTTCTTCTTCCTCAACTATGTGCTACACTTGAGTGTGTATGACTTGTGTGATAAATAGAGACTCTAGTTCTGTATTTATACTAATACAGACATGACTAAAACCCTACTAGGGCTGACCTCTACTAGGAGATTCTAATAACCCTAGTGCCCCAGAACTGCAGGGACTTTAACACTTAGACAATCGGAGGGTTACTCACCATGACTTGACATGACTTGTTTACATTATTGATTCTCCCGATCGAAACATCAAAGCATGACAACATGACTCAAATACATAATAGATACATCCCAGAATAAACATCGGGCTACAATACATAAGATACATAGATGAATACATTTCGAAGTTACAAATACATCAACAAGAATGTTGTAGAAATGCATAACAAAAAATGTTTAAATTTTCACACCACCTGACAGAGTTTCTTCATAATATGTATCATGTGTAATGATTGTATATAGACTGCAGAAAATGGATCCTTGTTAACTCAAGAAGGATTGCTTAGATTAATTCTGTTTTATTCAAGGAATGAAGTTTCTTGTTAGGATTTTTGGATGGCCTTGAACAGGAAATCTGAGGTCAAAGCCTTTTTCTCTTAAATGTCAAGTTTGCTGCTACACATGTTGTACCATTATTGAAATTTTCAAGGCTGCTTCATCTATTTGTCAGTAGTTCAACTTCTTTAGTATTTATGATACTATTGTCTACTAAGCAGCAGATGATTTCCTTATTTCAACAACAATAAGCAAAGTCGTTTGGAAAAATGTTGAAGGCTGCATGAAATTATTAAGCTATGCAAGTGATGTACAATTACAAGGATCTAGCAACATTAATCTCCAAAGGGATTCAGTGAAATCTCCACCAGTTGCATATTAAAGGGAATGCTTTCATGCTTGTTTGTTAAAAACTATTGTTTGCTGCACTTCTTTAAAGACATTGTTTGGTATTAACTTAACTTGTCTTTTGCACCACATCTGAATGAAAAATGTACATTGTGTCGAATGGATGTTAGGAGTGTTAAAATGCATAAACACTAACATTTTATTAACAAATTGCTGGTCACTAAAGACAATTGTGATGGCTGGGCCTACTCGGCAGGTAGAACAAAGTATCGGTTCTCAAAGGTGGTTCCATGAGGAAAATGAGAGGGATTGGCTGGACCAGACCCTTGATGCTCCTCCTACATATGTGCACATCAATAGCATATGACTTAAGTCCTAAATAGACATAAAACTGAGGTAGAGTTATGTGTTGTCAAGGAATTGCTATCATCTTGTCATAAAATAATAGCTCTTGAAATAATGGTGAATGATGATATAAGTGTATACTAATTTTTTTCTAAAGATCCTATCTTATGAACTGTTATAAAGTAGAATGTGAATTGCTTATAAGAATTTCTAATGATATTTCATTAGATACTAAATGAATGCTAAGTGAATGCAAAACCTGAATGAAAAGTTGTGGTGAAGAGATTCGGGCTAGATGTAATACTTCAACTATTGTAATAACTCGCGTGCAAGTGAAGCCTAGAAGTCAAGTTGTGCACGTAGAGACTATTAATTTTTCACATGTACTCGCAAGGTACGACAACAAATCTTTAAACTCATGGAAGTATATTTACTTATGAACTTGGGCTACAGTGCAGCCGAGGTGAGTAATAAAATGCGTTGTACTTAAAAATCAATAAAATGCCTTAGTGGTAAAAAGAGTGCACTAGTATAAAGGCTCTTATCTGATGAATGAGAAATGAAGTAAGACATGACTTATGCTAAAAAGTTTGATATTCTTTGAATCAATAATATGATAAACTGACCACCTATGGAGTGATTGCAGGCATGGGAAATTGTGGCCACGAGGAGTGGTAAAGCTCTAGGACTATAATGAGTTAAAAATATATGAGAAAAATATCATGCGCATAAAGTTGTTACCACGAGGAAGTGGTAATGAAGGTAGTGAATGAAAGTTACCTATTTTCCCCCAGGCCAGCTAGGGACCATTATGCATTCTAGGGACGCCTAGATGTAAGATGTTTTGGTTAAGACTTGTTCTACACACATTAAGAGGACTATCACAAGAGTGGTGGCTCTATGAAGAGAATAGCCTCTAGGTGTTGTGGTGTGCGAGAATGAAAGTGCCTCAGCTTGGCGAAGCGCCCTGAATAGCACAAGAAGGAGATAGGCCTAAGAAAGGGTATCATCCTTGTGTTGGGTATCTTGGATCGGTAAGCACCCTGAATAGCACAAGAAGGAGATACACCTGAGGAAGGGTATCGTCCTTATGTTGGGTGGCTTGGATTGGTATTTGGCAGTACTGTCAGCACTTGGAGTGCTGGGATGGAGGACATCCAGAGAAAAGAATAATGATGGGAAGAGGTATGTACATTACAGGTAAACTTGTACCTATTAGGTAATATGTCTATTTACTCTAAGCGGGGAAGGATGTAATGTCCCCTCATGACCCTGTCCAAAAATAAAAAGCTCAGTAAAAGGCGGTTATGAGTCTAACATCTTGGGTTAGGAATTCGACTGTTTGACTTAGAGGGTAAAACTTGATACGACCAAACAATAGGGAAACAGATCCTCTAGTGGGAAAATTATAATTTTAGTCAAGTCGGGGAACTGGAAAAGAAAAACAAATAGTGATTCCCTCAATGAGCCAATCTCTTGGGTATCAACCTAAGTTGAAGTAATCCAGAGTTATGATATTTACGCGATTAGAAAACAGTGGATCTTTATAATCCTCCTTCTTGGTAGGTGAAAAGAGAAATCTACTTGATACTCAGTTATGGCATCAAGTGCCAACAAGTCCTCCCTATAAATTATAATAAGAAAGTATTATAATCTTGGCACTTGTTGGCATCAAGTGTCAACAAGTCCTCCCTTGAAAATATTACATTCTAAACATCCTAATTTAGTTCAAGATGACATGTTTATAAAAGTCATCCACTTGACCATTTTCACGCAGGGGTGCAAAGAAAGTAATCACTTTTAGGGAAAATGACCCACTTGTATAAAGTATAGATACATGCTATACTTAGATACATGATTACAAACTACAATATGAATTACCACTAAAACATGCAACGGTATACATATATGCAAAGGTATGTATATATAATTATATTTATTATATCATGATCCATTAAATATTATGATAGGATTTCCGGTTACAAGGAAATGGTTTATTAAGTATTCACAAATAAATATATATCAAACCATTCTAAATATGTTTCACATGATGCGGTTACCAAGTTAAGGAGATATATATATATTTATCATTCGAAGGATAACTTGTAAGGGTAGTCATGGATCTTTGTTTATTTTGTTTAGGTAAAAAAAATTAAATAGGAAAACAATAAATGATTTGGATCTCCATTTTGTCACTTACATGAGATATCGAGTCTTGTAGTGGGGAACAACTATTAATTGAGTCTCTCATTCAATGGAGGGTGGCGCGTGAGAATTTTAGGGAAATTGTGGGTATTACTACATGAATGTTGGCATGCGTTGCAAAAATAGCAATAGAAATAGAATTTTTTTTTTTTAAAATTGCCTACATTTTATTCCACCTTGATAGGAAATCTGTCAGTAAATCCTTGCCACTTGTCCCTATCATTTTGTTATAAAAGGGGGAGAAATGTCGAGGCTAGGAGGCATTTTGGATTTGGGGTATGCTCCATCAATCAGAAGGGAATCCTCATCAATCGATCTCATACTTGTTTTGAACATTTTCCTTTTACTAGATGTTGTATCCATTGTCTTCGATTATGGCTGAGTATTTTGTTTTTATTAAACTCTGGTTTGTCTATGCTATGATTTTCTAGAAAGGTAATCTATCTGGAGGATTCATTTTATTCTTTATAACTCTGTGTCTTTTGTACCACGATTACCAGAAAGGAATTTGATCTGGAGGCTTGATTTTGTTCTTATAAAATTTGTGTCTTTGTACCACAATTTCAGGAAGGAAGCCGATCTGGAGGCTTGATTTTATTCATTATAGGATCTCTGTTTTGTGCCACGATTTTCAGAAAGGGTTTCGATTTGGAGTATTAATTTTTATTTCTTATGGATCTGTTCATTTTCCATTTGATGAATGCTTAGGAGGTTCAGGTTTAAGCACTATTGTAGGCCACGATTTTTTCTGATGAATGCTTTGAATGTCCATAGTTTAAACTCTATTTGTGATATGGATTTGCTGATAGTTTGAATACCATGCTTATTAATATCTCTGCCCATTTGATGCTCACAATTTGAGGTATTTTGGACCTGTCCATCTGCTATTTGATGCTCACAATTTGACATATTCTGGATCTGTTCATTTGCCATCTGATGAATGGTTTGGATGTTCATAATTTAAACGTTGTTTGTGATGTCGATTTGCTGATAGTTTGAATACCATGCTTATTAAGATCTCTACCTATTTGCTGCTCACGATTTGAGGTATTCTGGATCTACCCATCTGCTATTTAATGCTCACGATTTCAGGTATTATGGATCTGTTCCTTTTCCATTTGATGAATTCTTAGGATGTTTAGGTTTAAATACTGTTGTATGCCATGATTTTTCTGATGAATGTTGTCCTTTATAATATCTATTGAAAATCGATCTGAGTTTGAATTCTATCCTTTATAAGATCTCTGTAAGATCAATCTGAGTTTGAATGCTATTCTTTATAAGATCTTTGCAAAATCGATCTGGAGTTTTTTTGTTCCTTATAAAATCTTTGTTTGTGTGCCACGATTTCATAAAGATATCGATCTGGTATGTTGAGTATTGTTCTTGTTAAAATATCTGTTTGAGCCACGATTTCAAGAAAGATTTCGATTTGGATATTTTGTTCCTTATAAAATATCTGTTTGTGTGCCACAATTTC
Source organism: Pseudotsuga menziesii (assembly GCA_001517045.1). Lineage (NCBI taxonomy): Eukaryota > Viridiplantae > Streptophyta > Pinopsida > Pinales > Pinaceae > Pseudotsuga > Pseudotsuga menziesii. Next base: position 165,368 of record LPNX010914924.1, on the reverse strand, counting down.
AGAAAGACATTGATCTAGAATGTTGAGTATTGTTCTTTATAAAATCCTTTTCTTTTTATGCCACAGGAAGGAAATCAATCTAGGGTTCTGAATATTATTCTTACAAAATCCCTATCTGTTTATGCCACAATTTCATAAGGGAAAACGATCAGGTAAATACTTTATGTATAATATTTAACCTTTCCTCGTTGTTGATCCGGGTTATGAATAATGCCTCTGTTTTGGGTTTAGTTGAGTTCCTGCTCGAACTTGAAGTATTTGGTTGAAGATTGGGTGCTTTTATATGTTTTATATTAATGTATTGTTGAAAGATGGATTTTTGAAGATGTTGAAGAGTTATAACATATATTGTAAGTGTGGAATTTTTTCAGTTTTAGAAGGAATCATAGACAAAGAAGCATGCTATCATAAGATCTTAATTTGTCTTTTTTTCCAAATACTAACTCAGGGTGTTGGTCGTGAGCTCATCCTCGGATAACATAGAACCGGTATCATTTGTATGCTAACTGGTTATGTAGAGCCGGGCCGCAAGCATCCTTCTCTGTCTTATGACCCGAGTAACGTTTCATAACTAATCTTGTTGGGATTGGGAAATGCAATTTCCACTGCACTTGCTTTGTTTCAAAGCTAAAACGAATTGTAACAGATAAGCCACATCATTGTGGAAGAATTAACAAAAGGACTAACAAAAATTTGGTGGATGTAGACTCATGAAGGAGGTGAACCACGTATATGGTTCTCTTGCCCTTTTGTGTTTTTATGTTGAGAATACTCTCTTTACTTAATGGTGCTATTATGGATGCAGTATAAATTATTATTGATGAAATAGGTTACTAAAAATATTTTGTGGACATTCATTTCCGAAGCACATTTACTTCGATGGTTTAAAGCTTTAATAAAAAAATGAAAAAAATTTACCCATTTTATCTAATTCCGCAACAAGGATTACGGGGACGCCACAGAATGTCAAAATCCACCTTATGCACCAATCAACATCGTAACCGAAGATAACCCTTCCTTAATTTCAAAATGAAAAAAAAACAGGATTGTTGAAAACATAACTACACCCTGCCCTTCCAAAAATTTACTTTTATTAATGTCCCAATACAATAAAATTAATTTATAAACATAACCATAATGAAACAAGAGCATTGAGGAAACTTGTGATCCAATATGAGTCTTCATAAATGTCGTAATGAAACATAGCCCTTCATGCATGTTAGAATCCAACAAAACCATTCCAAATGAATATTTTCATCCAATAAAAGCAATTAACAACCATAAACATAATGCAACATAACCAATAAAACATAAGTAAACCCAAGTATTACAAAACCTTGCACTCCAACAAAATAGAAAAATGAACATAACCATAGTACAACATAGCCATGGACAAATTACGCATTCCAAGATAAATCTTAATGCAACCTAACCATGCAAAACTTTCATAATGCGATATGGACCTTCATGAATGTAGTGACTCAGGATACAACATAACCATTGCAAACATAAGTAAACCGAAGTATTACAAAAGCTTCCAGTCCAACAAAATACAAAAACGAACATAATCATAGTACAACATAGCCATCAACAAATTGCACATTCCAAGATAAAGCTTCATCAAATTCAAAATGCCAAAAAAAGAGACTTTGCAAACATAACTAAACCCAACCATTGCAAAACCCTATAATGAATGGAATAATTTGAGTAATTCAAATTTTAAACATAACCATAATGCAACATGCCCATTCATGAAAGTCATGATCCAATATGAGCGTTCATAAATGTCATAATGCAACATAAACATGCAAAACTTTCACAATGCAATATGGACCTTCATGAAAGTTGTTACATAAGATAACACTTGATGGATGTCAAAATACAACAAAACCATTGCATGCATAAGTAAACCCAAATATTATAATACCTTACAATCCAACAAAATACATGAACTAACATAGCCACAATACAACGTGCGCATGGACAAATGCCATAATCCAACATAAACCTACCCCTAGATGAATATAATAACCTAACCAAACCCTTCACATATGTCAAAATGGAACCAAACCATTCCAATTATACCTAAACCCAAAAATTACAAAATCAATTTAATGAATCTCATAATGCAACAAAAAAATGTTAAGCAACAACCCAATAATGCAACATGACCATGGTGCAAGAAATGTTTCAAATATAACAAAACTATTAACGAAAATTCCAATAATAAATGTGGAAATTTATGTGACAATGGTGTGGTTCTGAGGATCACATATAACATCCTTAAGAACTGTGGCACTCTTACAATATTATAACAACTCCAAGGAACATTCCTCACAAAAATCTTAGTGGAATTATAAACTATAATAAATTATAGTACTTATTACATTACTTGAATGTGTTAATGTGTTTGAAAAATTTGCAACCAAACAAATTAATCAAAAATACCATAATACAACATAATCATGGATAAATGGCAGAATCCAACATAACCCTTGATGAACATCATCATCCAACATAACTCTTCACAAGAAATTTTCAATTCAAGATAGCATTTATTAATTGTTATAGTATTAGACATTATTAAAATAATTCATCAACATTCCCCATATGTATCTCAGAGCTATTATAAAATAAATAAATATTGATTAATTACGGTACAATTAATAACTAATTTTGTATGATTGTATATATTACATAAATTTAATGAAAGACCATCACTAATGATTATACATATTGTTAAAAAAATAACTAAAATTCATTAAATAACACATCCATATTACAATATCATAAAATCGTTCATCAAAATTGTAGATATGAAACTCAATTTCATCTTAAATTCCTCTTATGAAACAACTTTTGCACTATTAGAGTGTGTTAAAACATTTATACAACATATTAAATTTTAATATTGGATTACATGAATATGGATTGCACCTACTTAAATGTTGTATTAATATTATCTTGGATTACGTTGTTCATTAACTTTTATGTTGAATTGTGACATTTCAGAATCGTTATCTTGTATTATGGTTATATTCTTTAATGGATTTTGTCGGATTATGAGATTCATTACAAGGATTTGCAAGGATTTCATTTACTTATTTCATTGGAACATTCATCAACAAATATGATCAACATAAAGTCAAGCATGATTGACTGAATTCAACCACGGTTGAGTACAGTGTCTGATATATGCCAACATAGCCATATATCTAACAGATGAATAATGTGTCATTCGAAATTCATCAAGGGTTATGTGACATTTTGATCTTTTGTCACATTCTAAAATTCATCTTTTAATCATATATTATTTATGGAACGTCGTTACATTGGTTAATTGTGGCATTCTTCCATCGTTATCTCAAATTCTAACAATTCATATATACAATGTTCATTCATGATGATTGTAACAATTTGACATTGATCCATGCTTATCTAACATTGTGGTCCATTCATATAGGAAATGCATTATACATGTTACGATGTGCCTCATAACTCTTCATGAACCTCCTACATACTATTTCAATGCTTGCATTACCGAATGTCCTTGTCACATTATGAAATTAAACAAAGGCTATGTTGCATTGTCACAATTTGCAAGGGTTTTATGTCACAAATATTAATGTTTTGCAGCATAAGACATACTATATATAAATAATACTCTTATGTCGCATTGTCAGCTTCATTGTCTTCATTCTAATTAAATAATATTATTTTAAATAAAATTATTGTATTATTTTATTATTACTTTAATACAAATATTTTAATTAAATGCTTCCAATACTTTAACATTAATCATTTAATTATATAATATAGAAAAAAAAACTCTAGGTTCCATTGTGAAGTTCATGGTCTTTATTATAATTAAATATTGTTATATTAAATTAAATTATTTTTTTATTTTTTATTACTTTAATACTAATATTTTAATTAAATACTTCTAATATTTTCACATTAATAAATTAATTACATAAATTATTTTAATAATATAAGATATTATTAGTATTCACTAATGATATTATTATTTAATTATTATTTAGTTATTATTTAATTACACTTAATTAACTAAATTTTTTCTTTTTTATTAATAAAAAATATTATAATATATTTTTAGTAATATTAAATGTATCATAATATAAATTGATATGGTTATTTATATATCCTAATTTATATTTAAATCCAATACTAATAAATTAATATGGTTTATTAGTTGAAATATAATAATTAATCATTTAAATAATATGATTTATAAAATCATATTATTTAATTAATTAAAAATGGATAAGCCCAAATTTTAAAAAAAGATATTAAAATAATTAATGAAAAATGAATTAAACAATAAAGTATGCTTAATATATATTATAAATAATATTTGATATATTTAACTTTATGGTATTTTTTCATTCAAATATATTATAGAGAAAAACATTAAGTTTTTACTTTTTAATATTTTATATTAATTAAATGATTTTTTTTTAATTTTTTATTTTAATTAAATGATATTATTTATTATATATTATAAATATTAATTTTAATTAATATTTTATAGATATGTCTATGGGCTCAATGTTACTAGCAACAATCACATTAATTTTATTTAATGTGTTTGAATACTTGGAAAAACCTAAATTTAGCCACATACTTTTTATATTAATGTTTTTCTCTTTAGTTTGTGCTTAAATTAAAGCTTTATATTTCTCGTATTTAATTACTTAATATTATAAATGTAAATAACTTAATTTTCCAACTCATTTAACTATTTTTATTATATTTTTTGTCTTATAAATTTTAATTATTAATTTTTTTATCTAATTTCCTTAATTTGTCTTATAATTTAAAATTAACTTTTTTTCAAAAACATAAATTGAAAGCCTAAGTTTTTACCCTACTCCATTATCACTCAAAGTACTTCGGATCAACCCATTTAGAGTGCACATCTTTTTCTTTATAAAAAGTTTAAAGTTTCTTTTCATGCTAAAGACCACTCAAAGTACTTATTGTCTCGGATGAACCCATTTAGAGTGCACATCTTTTTCTTTATAAAAAGTTTAAAGTTTCTTGTCATGCTAAAGACGAGTGGAGTGTAGGTACACCCATCTAACTTCTACACAATGGAATTCTACAAGATATAAAAAAAGTAGTTTTGAATTAATTTGGTAATAATCTTTGACAATTCGTAACACTTTTCTAGGAAAATATTTACAATAACTGCAAAATAATAATTGGTTAATAAATTTTTCAATAAAATCTTAACAGTAATTAAAAAATAAGGGTAAATAAGAGATAAGGTTAAAATTTGGGAAAAATATTTATATGACATTCTATTCTTATCATTATTTTTTATTTCAATTTAATAAATAAAGAAGTTGTATCAACATACCGATTAAACTAAGCACATACATAAAGACAAAGAAGACTTATCGTGGATACCTTTAAATAAGTATTTTTAGAAGGAATGTAATAATCCACCACCAAATACTATGGGCCACCAAATACCATGGGCCCAAAAAACCAGCCTAGATCCAAATCATAGGCTCTATCAAGGGTAGAGAGAGATCGAATCTCTCGAGGTTTCTTGTGCTTATCAAATCTCTGGAGGTTTCTTGTGCTTCACAACTTTACCAAAATCTATCTCCAATTCTCTGAAATTGCTTAATCTCCACTACCATTAATTCACAACCCTTTCCAAATAAAGAAACTTCCAAGCACAGAAAGCCAAAACATCAAAAGAAGAAATGTATTTTTAACTTGAATTTCGATATTAAATTTCAATAATACAATTGTCTATAGTTAGAAATTAATTTTATGAATCCTATAAAACTTGGATACAAATTGTAAAATGAATGTTGTGGAATTGGTGTTTCGAGAGGAAATTAATAAATATTATTTTTTTTAAAATTAAAAATTTGATCATAATTTACTTTTTAAATTGGTAGTGAGATAATTATTGTTGATTATTAGTAATAAATGATAATTAACATGTCATCTCAAATATTTGGCTAATGGTTCCTAAATGGCTAATGTTTTCTTAAATGAATACATTTCTACTTCTACCAAAAATATTTAAGTTTTAAACCTTAACCTAGTTTCTTTACTTTCACAAAGTGCTAACCAAAACATAATTCTTACTTCACACCCACAACTTATTTTAATTTTTATAACTTTAAGATTTAAATATAATAAGTTTAAATTTAAAAATCAAAATCTTTGAACATTCAACTACATATATGAAGGCATTGAATTCTTCATCTAAAATAATATATAACATTTTTTTATGTTTGTTTAAGTCGATATCCAGTAAAGTTGCATACTTTAAAGTAACAATCAAAACTCGTATATATAAAAACAAAACTCAAAACCTTTATATTTTAAAAAAAACAGAGGAATAGGTAGTCCGCGTGGAATATGATTTATTTTCTAGTTTTTAAAATATTTGTGAAAGCATCTTTATGTACAAAAATAAGTTTGTTTTTTCTATTAAAATATTCCTTCCTTTCAGTGAATGTTCCTATTCCTATTGTTGCTCTTTAGTGTAAATGAAGGGTTTGCATTTTCACACCTGAACTTTACTATACCATTGAAGCTCAGAACTTTACTAAACAATTAAGCTCAAAAGCCATCTCCCCTAGCGAAGGTATATATAATCTGTCAACCTAAGACTAATATTTAACATAAACAAAGTATAGAACTTTCCATTAAGGTCAAAAGCCATCTCCGCTAGCGAAGGTATATATAATCTGTCAACGTAAGACTGACAACATACAGTGTATACAAATAATATTCAGCACCACGCAAATTGCATAATACAAATTATACGAGAATCGAGGCAAGGAAAAAGTGAAGAGAACAATGAACATGACCAAATGGGTTCATAATGAGGCTAAACCAAAGCTAATTTAGATATTCTAAGAAGTTAACTGAAGGATGTAACCAAAACGCTCAACCCGAACCTGTCAACAAAATATGAACAGCTGGAAACCAAGTCAACAAAGTTTAAATAGTCTCTTTGAATAATGACTCAATAGATAAGTCTTCACGTAAAGGTTAGCCACGACTTGAATAGAATATTTTTTTCTAAAAAAGTATAAGCTCCATCCGGCCAACCATGGTTTGTTGCGATTCGCGATCGTTTGAGCTTGAAGTCTTCGGTTCTGAAATCTTCGGAGAAAGGAGAAAGCGGGGCAACACACATATTATTGACCACATTTCACATATTAACACATTATATATCGATTCAGCTACCTTCTCCATAGTACGAGCCAATTCCATCTGCAATTTCAAAACATGGCTTCTGTATTGCCTTGTTTTGTTTTGTGATTTTCTGAGGTCTGGCGATCGAATTCCTAGAGTTTTCAGAGTTGCAGTCTGATTTACTACATTGCACTTATTAGTAGGTGTGTTTGAGTGAATAAGCTGATCAAATCAGTTTGGAAGGTTTGACTTAGTCTGCAATACAGTATGGAAAAAGTTGTACAAGTACTCAATCTTCTCACGTAAGCATATTATCCTTCTGATCAATCCATTCAACGAAATCGAGTGCGTCAATGTCGATGGCTCCCGTATCACTGTTTCCCATGTTACAGCTCTGGGGCGGAGATCCCAAGTGAAAGTGGCTCTAGATGATCATGGCAGGCAATGTAGAGATTGGGTGGCAAAGTGTTCGTTGTGGGTGCAGGAGAAAGCCAAGGAAGGCGCTGATATCTATGGCGTAACCATTGGATTGAGTAGGGAAGGTCGCCGAGGAGGGAGGTCCGCGGAAGGAAACGGGAAGCTGCAGGGCTGCGGAGGGAGGTGAGAAGGGAGCTTGCGGAGGAGAGTGGAGGGAAGACGTCGCGGGAGAGTGGAGAGAAGACCCACCCAGAGGTCGCGGGAGAGTGGAGGGAAGGCGCAGCTGGAGATCGTGGAGGAGAATGGCCAGAAGAGGGAGTTGCTAGAGAATGGGAGCTAAATTTAAATTTAATATAAATTTATTTATATTAAAGTTACAACATCTTTTTTATACTTATTAATTATATAATTTTATTTTAGGTCTATTTAATATGGACAATCTTTTTCATGAACGAACCTTATAACATCTCGTTCATACTGGGCCTTTCAGCTTAACAAGTGGAGACAACAGAGCATGACAAATTTACATATTAGAAATAAAAATATATTAGAAATTGTGTGACATATATTTTAAAAATGTTCAAGACAATTTTTTTGAGGATTTATAAGACAAAATTAGAAGTTGTCTTAAACATATTTTAAAAAGGTTTAATAACATTTCTTAAGAATATAAATTTCTAACTTATGTTTTTTTAGTTATTATGTTTTTTAGTTATTATTTTTTTTATTGGAAACTGATTTTTTGGATTTTATGGAAGAAAAAACAATTAATTATAATTTATTGTGTTCATCTATACCACTCTACAACATTGCAGGTCACAAAGTTTCATCCTCATTATTTTTCTAAAAAGAATGAGAAGCATTATTTCGCTAAAAAGAATGCGAAATATTCCACCATGGGCAGGTGACTGAAATGTGCAAAGATTTTAGGATTTTCTGTTTTCTGTTTTTTTAAATCCCATTACCTTCAAACAATTTTGTCAAGATTATAATATTGGTTTTGATTTTGTGAGCATCAATCGTCACGAATTCGTACACACGGTTGGAGGCGTTAAAAGAAGTATAGATGTTTAATATGAGAATGATGCATATGAAGAGAGGTTAGTGGACAATGTCCATGACGATTTGTATTCTATTCTAGGTTGTGTAGATCTTGAGGTAACAATATTTTTTTCTTAATAAATTTTTTTATCATCTAAATAAAGTTTTACAAGAAAAAGAATTGGTAATGATTTTCTTCAAGGAAAATATTTGACAAATACCTTTTCAACCTCAACAAATTCCACTGCCAATGGAAAGTAATTAAATCCAAAGGGAACTCCACGACACAAAGTTTCCTCCTCAAAACACAGTTCATACATTCATTGATGGTAATTATATTATGTATAGTTTCAACACACGTTAAGGGCAATTTCATACAGTCATTTATGGTAATTATATTATGTATAATGATCATCTGGTGAGTTCATCAATTAAATTCCTATTGGTATCTCTCTAGATGTAAGTGCGTAGTAATTAGAAGCATGTACCACAGTTTTGGCATTTGAATATTGTGCAACAGGCTTTCATATTGATGTATTAATGAGCTCTGTTTTTTCCTTTAAAAGATCAAGTTTCTTTTTGGTTTTCGTATTGATGTAGTAATGGGTTCTGTTTTTTCCTTTGAAAGGTCAAGATTTTTTTTCCTTTGGTATGGAGTCGACGGTCAGGCCGATTACTACAGGTCTGCTGGTAATGAAATTGTATTATTATTTTCTATTTATTTATAAATAGAAAAGTGTCAATGTTTATTCAGAGTATGTGAGACTTGTTATTAGTAGTCATGCTTCTTGTTGTTAGTAATTATTATTTGTTTATCTGGTTTCTTCATCATTTTTGCATATTAGTAACCTCAGGTATTGTAGATGGGTAAATGATCGCCTCCTTGAGGAGCTTGCCGCACCATTAGATGTAGAAGAAGAAGAAACGAGGGGACCATGGGGTAATATATATAATCAATTCAGACTTCTGTTTTTTAATAGAAATTACTTGTATGCACTTGAGTTTTCATATGATTGTGTTTTTTAATAGAAATTGCTTATATCCAGTTGAGTTTTTATATGATTGTGATTTTTTACTGTTTTTTAATAAAAATTACTGGTATCCGGTTGAATTTTCATATGATTGTGATTTTTTTTAGTTATGATCTATATAAACAAAGTTGGGATCATGGAAAAAAAATTGACTAGAATGCATCTGGTATATATTGATACTTCCATCATGTTTATACCTGGGTTTCTATCTCTGTGATGTGTCGTGTTTCCCAATCCTACCTCTGTCCCTACTTATTTCAAAAGGCTCGTACTAACACCCAACCCATCCCAAGCAGAGCTATCTTAATGGCTTTAGATTTATTGGCGTGTATTAAAATGGCATCATAATATTAGTCAATGCTAATGGTCATCTTATATTATTGTGCTCATTTGAGGACCGTACCTTTGATCCAACCATAGTTCCTTATGATACAAAGGCAAGAATTACACATTTACTTGTTTGGATTTCAAGCTTTAGTTCAAATGTAGCTAGACAGATATTTGTTTCTGTAGGAATCAGTAGTAACTCAATTAACAGCTGTAAGCACACTTGCGCATAAGCTGCAGGTGAATCGGATCGAGTTTCTTCCATAATTTCCATGGAAGCACTGGTATGTATACTATAATATATCTATGGACTACAAGGATAAGAACCTTGCATAAGGCATTCATTGTGCACTGCTTAATTATTTTAGGAGTATACTAAAAATTGTGGAATTTGTGTGGTAGCGAGATTTTAAATAATTTTCTATTGTCTTTCATAATTATAAACCTATCTATTTTCAACAAAAGCACATTTTCAAAACAATAATGCTTGCAAACTCGAGGAATGTTGGAGATAAAGTCAGGGTGGTAGAAGACTGAATAGATAAAAACATTATTGGAAGCTGATTGATTAATCGAGCCACTTCAGTGTCGATCCTTGAGACTCATAGATAAACTATCGATCGATAAGCGAGGTATGTCCTATCCCAGGTTGAGTAGCTCATAATGGATTATCTTTTATCAGTCTTAGCTTGTGATTAGACTTGTGAATCATGATAGTGTATATAAACTTTCGTGAATGCTTATGTTAACGGGTAATTTTTATCGCATGGTTAGAAGCATCGTTGTGTAATTCCATTGGTCATTCCGTTTTCTTTTGAAATACGGGCTGTAGATATGCACTTTTCCTCTTCACTTTGTATGAGCCCGTATCTTTTATAGTATGCAACTCAGTCCTCCTATCTGTTTATTTACTTATGTTGAGTTTTTATGTCTTTCAATGGAAGTACTCCACGGGTATTTCTTTGATCGATATTATCTGGTTCGTTCCCCCATATTTACTTTTGTATGAGTGAATCAGGGTCATAAATAGTCTAACTAGGATATATGAGCGTTTAGAACACCGGTCTCCCAATTTGTTTACAGAGTGTTTTTAGTTTTTAAAAACATTTTTTTTTTTTTAACTTCTAGCTTGGTAATTTGTTGTATATTGGAAAAATCTAGGGACAAAAATGTATTTCAATGAAGGTCACGTATAACTTAAGTCTGTTCTAACGAGACATACGAGAAGTTTTCTTGAGAATATGAATATGTTCAAAAGTAGTTTGACTGAACTATCTCAATGAGAACTACAAACGAATGAGTGAAATATGATTCTTGTGTTTATTGCTTTAAAAAAACGCTAAAAAATACAAATAGTATTCTTGTACATGAAGTTGTAGGGTGCTAGCTCAATGGTAGAGCATTTGCGTTATAAAATGCAGAGGATTGGTGGTTCAAATCCACCCTCCCCTATCATAAATATTTTGAAACATAATAGAGGGAATGAAGCGCTCTACTAGGTTTTGAGTTTTGGTTTAGAACTTTCTCCCTCTAAGATCCACCAGCTCTTCTCCTAGCTCCGGTGTCGCACGTCAGTTTTCCCTGCATCTGCATCATGTCGGCAATTTTTTGGCCGGCGGGAGGCCCCTCTGAGACTCATACTATTCAGAAATCGGCTGAGGGCCACATGGGGTCTGGATCCACAATCAAAATTGGTACGGAAGACATTCCCATCCCGATGGAGGACATAAGAACTGCTGAAAAGAATCCCACTGTCACGTGTACGGAAAGTGATGCAAACCCTTCTTGGTGAAAGAAATATTGCATCCCATGCGCAGCAGAACCTCCATGCTTATCGCTCCCAGCAGAAAGAATTAACGCTAGGGCACAAAAAAAAATGAAAGATCATGCTTTGATTGGAAAATTCAGGGGGTTTTGGCCAACGGAATAAGCCCTTCGTGGATGGATTGTAGCAAAATGGAAACCCAAATCCCACTTTGACCTACAGCTTGGTTCAAAAGGTTTTTTTACTATCATCTTTCACCATGTGGAGGACAAGGCCTAGGTGGAAGAAGGACAGCCTTATTTCTTCAATTCTGCGAAGTTGTACCTAAGGAACTTAGTAGAACGCTTCTGCCCAGAGAAAGAGGAATTCTCTTGGGCTCTTATCTGGATAATAATGTTCTCGCTTCCTCAAGAATACTAGGACGAATCCACCCTCCAGGACATTGGAAACACCTTGGGAAATTTTGTTTGAAAAGGAGAACAAACCATAATGAAAAAATATACCTCCTATGCTATGGTCTGCGTTTACATGCATATAGCGCAAGCTCTTCCGGACGACATCTGCCTCTCCCATGAACATAGTGACTCCATCTAGCCGCTATACTATGAGCACATTCCATTCACATGTCGAAAATTCCATGAACACGGGAATCTGTTCATAGAATTCCCTACCAATAAATCACAAAAGAACCAAAAGAATGCGGGAATTTATGATCAAGGGTTTTAGCAAAGAGCCAGAAAAAAGTGCAACCACACGAGATCACCGCAAGAAAAGAACCTAGATCACACTCCATCAACCAGCAACAACTTCCAAGTCCTAGAAGAGAAACAGAATGTCGATGTTGAGGTCCTGATGGTGTCCTAATGTAGGAGGATTTTGAGAAGTCGCCTCTGACTAAAAAAGTAGATCCATTGAATCCTCAACATTGAGAGTAATCCAAGGAAAGGAAAAAGATATCCCTAACCCTAATGATACTCAAGGGGAAACCGTGTCGGATCAAAGGATGACATACCAAAACCCTGAAGCTCAAGAGGAGGAAGACATGAAAGATGCCATTCGAGATGATCTTGATTTGCTTGGCCTCCAAGATGCATGCACCAAAAAAGGTTTCAACTCTATCCCTCCCAAGAAAGTCCAGCTTCTTCATAAAGCCTTAGCTAATGCTAAAGCGAAAAATTAATTATGACTGGCCAACTCGAGGAAAAAAGATAAACAAAAATATCAAAGAGATTCAAAAAAGGGGGTCGCAAATCTGCTCTACAATGAATCGATCCTCTGGGTACCGCGCTGGTGGAATCTAACCAATATGCCCAGCTAACTGAATTTTTCTCCTCCCCCTCATCTATTAATCAATGAATACTGTCTCCTAGAATGTCAGAGGTATCAACGATCACTCCAAACAAAGAATGCTCAAAATGAAGATTCAGAAAGATCAACCTACTGTCCTCTTTCTTCAGGAAACCAAATGCCCCAGTGACATAGTCTCCAAGATTATGTCTCGAATCTAGAAAGATTGTCCTACCATTGTGATTGATGTCAAAGGTGCTATCTCTATTAGCTAGACTCTTCTTCTCATCACCCTGGACGAGGCTTCTTCCTCTTGGCACACTCTTTCTGCCTCCTTTCACATCCTTGTCTCTAGCATCAAGGGCTTCCTAATGAACGTATATGGCCCTCAAAAGACCGATTCCAAGATGAACCTTCTAAACCACATCGATTGGTTCCACAACATGCATATTGAATCTCCTCTAATCATAGACAAGGACTTCAACATGATATCCAACCTGGAGGAAAAAAAGAGAGGTATCAAGGCCCTCTCTGATGAAGATGTTGCCTTTAAAGACACTATCAGCTCCTGTGTGCTGGTATACATTCAAACCTCATCTGGCTTCTTCACTCAGAACAATATAATAGGAGGAGCTCATCAAATTGCCAAGCGAATTAACTACTTCCTTATTTCTTATCAAATTCTCACTCTTGGAGGGCTTCTGTATGCTTTGGTCTTACCCACGACGGGGTTGGATCACTAGACCATTTCCCTCTCCTAGAACAGTCACGGCACCCCCTTTGCCCAAACCCTTCAAGTTCGAAAAATTATGGCTTACCCATCCCATCTTCATGGACTTTGTCAGCTCTTGGTGGGAGGATATGTCAGTGACAAGCGACTCAAAAATGGTCATCATGCATCAAACAATCAAAAGGTTTCGAGGTCACCTTAAACAATGGAATAAGAGCACCTTTGGAGATATATTCAAGGACAAAGCAGCTATTCAAGAAATATTAGCTTCTATCCAACGCCATGCCATGGACCATGGTTTCACCGAGGAAACTAAACTTTAGGAAAGGGACCTTATCCACCAACTCAACAAGAGATGCGATCAAGAAGCGATCTACTAGAACCACAAGGAAATAGTCAAATGGCTAAAAGAAGGATAAAAGAATACGATTTGCTTCCACAGGTCCACCATACAGCACATGATCAAGAACATAATCAACAAATTGCATGCAGATAATGGTGAGACTCTGGAGGAGCAGGAAGAAGTATCTAAGGAATTAACCAGACATTTTAATAAGCTCCTCATGAAACCAAACCATTCCTGTCAAGTAGCGATCGACAAGGTGGTCCATCATATCCCTCCTCAGGTCAATAATGAGCACAACCAATCCCTCATGCAACCCATAACCATGCAATAAGTGGAAGCAATGGTAAGACAAATGGCAGATGGAATAGCCTAAGGCCCTGATGGCTTCACGATTGACTTCTTTCACCATTGTTGGAATATGCTCAAAGAGGAGGTCCTTGAAATGGTTGACGAATATCAACAAAAAAGATCGATCCTGCTAGCGCTCAACACCATGCACCTCGCTCTCATCCCAAAATAAATTGGTTCCTCCCACCCTGGTATGTTCCGACAGATCTCCCTTTGCAATGTTATTTACAAAATCATCTCTAAAATGATGGCTAATAGACTGAAACCCCTTCTCCCTCTGCTCATTTCTCTGGAACAATCAAGTTATGTAGAAGTCCTCCAAATCCTAGATGGCATAATCTTTTCTCATTAGGTAGTCCACTTTCTTAAAACCACCAAAACCCTTGGCATGATACTCAAACTGGATCTCTCCAAGGGCTTTGATAAACTAAGCCGGTTCTTCATAGAAAAAATGGTTCTCTCCTTTGGCTTCTGTCAAGACTAGATCCAATGGATCCTCTCCCTTATTTCCTCATCCTTTATTCTGTCATGGTCAATGGCGCTCCCTCCTCCACTTTCTCCCCCTCACTAGGTATCCGTCATGGAGACCCTCTTTCCCCTATCCTCTTCATCCTCATGGTTGAAGGTCTAGGGCATATGATTCAATCTACCACGGCAGCTCACACCCTAAGAGGTTTATCACTTTAACATATCCCTCCATTGGCCTACAATAAATTTGTGGATGACAATATCCTCTTTGGTCATTCCTCTATCCAAGAAGCCTGCACCATTCACTCTATCTTGCAAACCTTTGAAGAAGCCTCTAGAACCACTTTAAACCTTGAAAAGTGTCAGATCTTGTTCAATACTGGGGATGCAGTTCACAGAAACATCACCTGTATTCTCTGCTTCTCGGTCTCATCCTTGCCCTCTAAATATTTGGGAGCCCCTATTTTTGTTACATCCCTCAAGCACGCCTCCTGGAAGGAGCTTCTAGACAAACTTGAGAACCGTCTAACTTCTTGGACCTTTCGAGCCCTCAATCTCCCCAGTCGAGCGGTCCTACTCAAGTCCACTCTGCAATCAATGCCTCTCTACCTCTTCTCTGTTCTAGCTGCCCCAAAATAAGTTTTGAAAGCTATCAAATCTCTGCAGAAGTCTTTTCTATGGGGCTGCAACAATAACAATCGATGATGGGCGATGTAAATATGGGATAAGCTCTATAAAAAGAAAAAGGAGGGAGGTTTTGGCATCAGTTATCTGAAGCTAAATAATTAGGCACTCTCTGGAAAAATTTGGTGGAACTAGATCTCCAAAAACAACTCACCCTATACCAAGACGTGGAACAACAAATATGCACCGGATTTTCCCCCTCATTCCCTGATCAGATTTTATGAAGACTCTCTGAGCTCATATATTTGGAAAGAAGCCAACAAACAAAGGGCGCTCATCCAATAGCCTAGTTTATGGGAAGTAAAAGAATGGGACAAGGCCCTCTTTTTGTGTGATTCTTGGAAACAACTTCCTTTCCTAAAAAGTCTCATCCTTGACCCTAACAATCAGAACTGCATTCATCTCATTGCTCACCTCAAAGTAGAAGAGTACTGGAAACCATCGAATAACGAGTTTCGTTGTTGGAAAGATCCCTCTACATGGAACATTGCCCCTAGCAAAGATCTATCGGATAAAATTTAGCCTGAAATATGCAAACATTGTCTCAAGCATATTCATGGAACGAATATCATTCGATGGGGTCACAGACTGTATGGTACCTTATTGGTCAAAGAAGCTGTAATATTCCTCTTGCATACCCCTAAATATTTTGTAATGTCGAATATTTATTCAAACTTGTGTTCTAGTGAGGAGCTCAAGCCCAAGGCCCGACCAGAAACAAGACCTTGTAATCTATATGAGTTAATTCCCTAAGTGGTACACTTATAGAATTAAGACAATAACACAACTTAAAGACAGGAAACTAAACCCACTAGGGCTAAAAGTGAACGCTTAGGGAGCCAGGATGTAATATACCCTCATTACGCTACTCGGAATGAAAAAGTGTAAGTGTAAACCCTAGCCTCATCAAATTATAGGTGAAATTTAATAATGCGAGAGGACTGAAAAAGGTGTGCAACTGAAACAATGATTGTGGACGAATTCCACTAAGGGGATGGTAAAAATTTTAGTCACGCCTCGAAAACTGTGAGAAGATTAGCAACTCCTTGGATGACCTAAACTCCTAGGTATCAACCTAAGATAAAGTAAGTCGTGACAAGGCTAGTTTACTTGGTTGACAAAATAATGGATTTTTATGATCCTCTTTTAAAAAAAATGAAACGAGATGTCTTACCTAATACTAATTACAACATCAAGAACGAAGGAATTATTCTGAATACTTTACCAGCATAGATACAAGCTATACGTAAATTATTGAAATACAGGTATAATTTACCATGTAAAACCATACAAAAGATATAATTATTATATATATATATTTATATGAGTTATATCATAAGAACTAAAAGAGCTTAGGATTATAAAAATGTATGCATATATATATATATATATATATATATATATATATATATAATAACATAACTTATCATATACATTGACGTATAATTCGACTTGGGACATGGGGATTTCTATGCAATAATGAGTAATTTTAAGGATGTGATTTCCCTGGAGGAAATTGCAGGAATTATTCCCATAATGAGAAAGTGATGCCATGTGTCTTAAAATTATAGACATTTGGAGGGATCATTTTGCCACCTGGCTCTTGGATAGCTAAGAGGGGGGAAACAGAGTTAATATGCCAACAGCTATCACGCTTTTAGGAGAGCAATCTCTTCATTTATAAGGGGAATCTCTGCACTTTCTATGGGGGGGAGAATCTCTGCATTTTTTATACAGAAGAATCTGTGTGTTTTTAAAAAGGGAGGGATCTCTGCATTTTTTGAAGGGATAACGGCTCTCTGCATTTTTCAAAGAAATGATCTCTGCATTTTGATATGGAGGTAGTGTGAAAAGAGGGAGAAAGGTTTTTGGAAATGGGATTCGAGTTTCTTACTGGTGGTAGCTATTCCCATAGCAGTCGTAGGGTGCACAACCCAGATTTGCATAGCAGTCGGAGGGTGCACAACTAACAAATCAAAATTCTCATATGGTTTTGGTAATCTACTAATTCTTATATTAGAGGAGTTTATGTTATAGATATGGAAAAGTAGCTCTTAATAATAGTTGAATTCCTTGCAACGCATTCTTTTATTTGATGAGTTTATGATAAAGTTCTGGAAAAACATAGCTATTAAGGATAGTGGAATTCTTGTAGTACTCTACAAACATTGCTAACTCCAGGTATTGGTTAGAATCATTTTAGATTGAATGGATAAACAAATCCATACTTTAGGCTATCCTATGCGTATGGTTTGGATATTTCTCTGCTCATGAAACTGTTAAATCTAGATCCATGTTTTTATATGAACCTCATGATATTGTTTAGGATCATTACAGATCGAATGGATAAACATATCCATTCGTTAGGCTATCCTCTGTGAGTTATTTTGAAATTATTGCACCTAGAATTGCTAAGTCGATCTATTTTTCAAGACGACCCTCAATTGTATTGTTTAGATTCATTACAGATCGAAGGGATAAACATATCAATTATTTATGTTATCCTTTGCTTATTGGCTGGAATTCATACTCTGGTGTTAAAAATCATATCCATATTGTATGTTTTAACTCCACGTATTATCGCTTTTTCTTTCGTAGCAAAACCAAATCCCAATTACATGATCCTTTGTGTGTTTGAGTGGGGATCCACGATTAGAGTGGAACCAGTTAGGATCCTCTTGGTGTTAGATCTGCGTTTGTATTAACCCCAGGATATATTATTTGGAACCCTCTGCATGGGTATATAGTTATGAATATATTAAATACAGAGGGATTCAAAAAGTGTAAACCCTCATTAGGGAGCCAAGATGTAATATACCCTCAAAAAGTGTGAATGGTTAGGGAGCCAAGATGTAATATACCCTCATTACGCTACCAGGAATGAAAAAGTGTAAGTGTAAACCCTAGCCTCATCAAATTATAGGTGAAATTTAATAATGCGAGAGGATTGAAAAAGGTGTGCAACTGAAACAATGATTGTGGACGAATTCCACTAAGGGGATGGTAAACATTTTAGCCACGCCTCAAAAACTGTGAGAAGATTAGCAACTCCTTGGATGACCTAAACTCCTAGGTATCAACCTAAGATAAAGTAAGTCGTGACAAGGCTAGTTTACTCGGTTGACAAAATAATGGATCTTTATGATCCTCTTTTAAAAAAAAATGAAATGAGATGTCTTACCTAATACTAATTACAACATCAAGAACCAAGGAATTATTCTCAATACTTTACCAACATAGATACACGCTATACGTAAATTATTGAAATACAGGTATAATTTATCATGTAAAACCATACAAAAGATATATATCTATATATATATATATGAGTTATATCATAAGAACTAAAAGAGCTTAGAATTATAAAAATGTATGCATATATATATAATAACATAACTTATCATATACATTGACGTATAATTCGACTTGGGACATGGGGATTTCTATGCAATAATGAGTAATTTTAAGGATGTGATTTTCCTGGAGGAAATTACAGGAATTATTGCCATAATGAGAAAGTGATGCCATGTGTCTTAAAATTACAGACATTTGGAGGGATCGTTTTTCCACCTGGCTCTTGGATAGCTAAGAGGGGGGAAACAGAGTTAATATGCCAACAGCTATCACGCTTTTAGGAGAGCAGTCTCTTCCTTTATAAGGGGAATCTCTGCACTTTATATGGGGGGTATAAGCTCTGCATTTTTTATACAGAAGAATTTGTGTGTTTTTAAAAAGGGAGGGATCTCTGCATTTTTTGAAGGGATAACAGCTCTCTGCATTTTTCAAAGAAATGATCTCTGCATTTTGATATGGAGGTAGTGTGAAAAGAGGGAGAAAGGTTTTGGTAAATGGGATTCGAGTTTCTTACTGGTGGTAGCTATTCCTATAGCAGTCGTAGGGTGCACAACCCGGATTTGCATAGCAGTCGGAGGGTGCACAACTAACAGATCAAAATTCTCATATGGTTTTGGTAATATGCTAATTCTTATGTTAGAGGAGTTTATGTTATAGATATGGAAAAGTAGCTCTTAATAATAGTTGAATTCCTTGCAACACATTCTTTTATTTGATGAGTTTATGATAAAGTTCTGGAAAAACGTAGCTATTAAGGATAGTGGAATTCTTGCAGTACTCTACAAACATTGCTAACTCCAGGTATTGGTTAGAATCATTTTAGATTGAATGGATAAACAAATCCATACTTTAGGCTATCCTCTGTGTATGGTTTGGATATTTCTCTGCTTATGAAACTGTTAAATATAGATCCGTGTCTTTATATGAACCTCATGATATTGTTTAGGATCATTACAGATCGAATGGATAAACATATCCATTCGTTAGGCTATCCTCTATGAGTTATTTTGAAATTATTGCACCTAGAATTGCTAAGTCGATCTATTTTTCAATACGACCCTCAATTGTATTGTTTAGATTCATTACAGATCGAAGGGATAAACATATCCATTATTTATGTTATCCTTTTCTTATTGGCTGGAATTCGTACTCTCGTGTTAAAAATCATATCCATATTGTATGTTTTAACTCCACATATTATCGCTTTTTCTTTTGTAGCAAAACCAAATCCCAATTACATGATCCTTTGTGTGTTTGAGTGGGGATCCACGATCAAAGTGGAACCAGTTAGGATCCTCTTGGTGTTAGATCTGCGTTTGTCTTAACCCCAGGATATATTATGTGGAACCCTCTGCATGGGTATATAGTTATGAATATATTAAATACAGAGGGATTCAATACTACTTAGATTGTATTCTTCTTGGATATGGAATTATTCATGGAGATCAATAACCCTATGTCTAGTTAGGTAGATATGAATCTAGTAGATACAACCATTAGAGGAAATTTCAACTCAAAATGGGCCTCCTAATAAAATAATAGTTAAAATAATAAAATAATATTTATTAATTTTGGAGGAAGAAAATAAAAAAACTATTTTTTTTTTTGTATTTTCAACATATCTCCCTGTGATTCTACTCAAATTTCGATTGAGAGAGATCGTTGGATATGAAATTAAATTCCACATCCAACGAGTACCCATTAGGCTTACTTTTGACGGACNACAAGAAATACCTGAAAAAATGTGATGATGACATCATCATCACATTTTTCAGGTATTTCTTGTTTTTGGGGCAGCGGGGTCCGTCAAAAGTATGTCGAGTGAATACTCGTTGGATGTGAATTTAATTTTGCATCCAGGGAGCTCTCTTGATCAAAATTTGAGTAAAATCACAGGGAGATATGTTAAAAATACGAACAAAAATGTATCTTTTTTTATACCTATCTCCAAATTTATATTAGAAATTTGTTTAAGACCTATACGGTATTTAAAATTTAAAGCAATATCATTGGCTAACACATGATGACATGGAATTTTAATTACTATTAGAAGGCCCATTTTGAGTTGAAATTTCCTCTAAAGGGGTATCAGCATTATAGAACACGATCTCCTTTGTTGTATGCGTTATGGAGGCTCAAACCCTTACTTTCAGTTTTGAACGTAGACCCCTTACCTCTGTATGGTTCCCTTATCATATAGGTCATATTTCTATGTACACTATTCTATCGTTTTGTTTAGTATGTGGGAAAATGTGTTGAAGGATAGGTAGCAGATTCATTATCCCCATAAGGTAACATCTCTCTAGTGTCTGCGTGGAGGAATTGTGTATAGATCTACACGTTTGAAATGTGTTCATGATTTCCATATATAAGCAATAATAATGTCCTCCAATACTGGCATATGATATGGAATGATTATGTTGTCTTGTTGTTAGTTTATGTATAGATCTGCATGTTTGAACTCTGCTCATGATTTCTAGATTTGAGCGATAATCATGTCCTCCAATACTGACATAGGATATGGACTGATTATGTTGCGTTATTGTTAGTTTGTGTATAGATCTGCAAGTTATGAACTGTTGATGTGGCGTTGAAAATGGTTTCAGTGTCAGCATTGGCTATATACATTAGATCTGAATGTTGCACCCGATTCAGATATGCATTGGGCATTTTCGAGCCATGGTATGCACTTTTATGATTTAGTTTAGAGTAGGCATTTTTACCTATATATATATGTGTGTGTGTGTGTGTGTGTGTGTGTGTGTGTGTGTGTGTGTGTGTGTGTGTGTGTATGTATGTAAACTTTGCTTCTTTGCGTGCGTATTAAATTAAGTTAAATGGTATTCCTATATTTTAGGAAGGATGGGTAACCAACCAATTTATCTTAAACCTTGAAAATTATATTGGTATTCTTTCTTAGGATACCTAAAAGAATAGGTTAGAATCATATCTCATAGTCTTTACCTTAGTATTGAATAGTTAAAATACTCTTGGTGAGAGAGTCTATGAGCAGAACAGAAAGAAAGTATGGAAACAATGATGTTGCGGATTGTAACCTTTTATTGGAATAAAAATCACATGATGCGACAATTTTTGTGGACGTAACCCATGGATTGGATGAACCACATACATTGGTGTCTCTCTTGTTTTGTGTCTAAATCTTTCATTTCCCTAGTATTTTTGTGTACTTGTATTATTCTTTTTGCAACCTTGTCAATTAATTAAATACTTTAGAAATGATCATCAAGAAAAGTTATTTGTATCGTAATGGTTTTTTTCCACGCACTAGTATTGTTTTAAAGGCACTATGATGATGAAATGCTTGTGGACTACACCTCTTAAGGTTATGAATAATAATTTATGGCAATTACATTAAGATATTGTCATCAACACGACTAATATATTGATGATTGTAAAGATATGCTATGGATATGAACGAAAGTGTACCTCTAATGTTTCATTAGTTAGAAATAAATAATGAATAGTTTTTTTTCCAAAAAGAGCATCTTGCTTAAGGGGGATGGTAGTTCTATAACTCGGCACCTTTAATTATGGATACATTATGGCTAAAGATTAATGATTGAAATAGTAATTTTAATCACTTAGAGACCCATATGTTAGTTAAGAAGTTGCAAGTCAATGTATGTTGAAACGTGATTAAAGAAAATTGGGTATGTTACAAAATGATAATTTAAAGCTGCACATAAGTATTCCTCTATTGAGAAGAAAACTTATTTATGTAAAACTAGAATGCATCATATATATGATGTTTAAAGAAAGAAGTTTATGTTATTATTATGATTAGCCTTTGTAGTGCAAATGCAGGTATATTATGTTATAGTTACAAGGTAAAGCCTTCATTGAAAAGCTAAATTCTAAAGGACTGTTAGAAAGATGAAAATGCAAAAATATTTTACCATAGATTATGGATTTATATAAATGGGTGTGTCATGAATAATTAACAATGTTGTAGGTATATATTTATAGCAAGACTGAACTCTAGAGGAACGTTTTGAAAGTAGAAATAGTTTGTGTGGTTCTATCGAAGGTATAAGTTGTATTTTGATAGGAAATTTTTTTATCGACTTGGGGATATTACCAATGGTATCATATTGAGGTTGACAACACTCATGCCTATTTGGGCTTTGCATGAAGTTAGGAAGCAAGAAGAGGTTAAACCTAACCAATCAATTCAATTTGGTTTTGGTTGTATGGCAATGATGGACGAGGAAATAAGTAATATGAGTGGGCCTTCAAAGATTGAAAGAGGTAACTAAGAGGATAAGTAATGAAATATCATGGCAAAGTTATGTTATTACATTGTTGGTTGATTAGAACCAAAAGCGTGCATGTAATTCTTTCATCTTTTTCTTAAAGGTTATGTTTATGTTTACACACACACAATGGGAGGTTGGACTGTAATTTTTACTCCTGATTCATTAAGGAAGAAACATGGTTGTTTCTTAGAATTTCCTCTAGCGATAAATATATATTTATGGAATTGATAAACTCATACTAACAAACACCTTTTTAACATAAGGCACCAACTAGATGGGTAATGAGCTATGGCTTCCTTAGAAAAAGAAAATGTGCAGGTTCCTAGCATTAAAAGTTGAAAGTTATATAAAGGAATAAATGATAATAATGATTGCTAGGAAATAATGGAAATCATGTGTCCACTTTGCTTTATGAAGAGGATTTGACAATGTAAAGAGTCCATTTTTACACACACACACTAGGAGGTTGGACTATAATTTTTACTCCTGATTCATTAAGGAAGAAACATGGTTGTTTCTTAGAATTGCCTCTAGCGATAAATATATATTTATGGAATTGATAATCTCATAATAACAAACACCTTTTTAACATAAGGCACCAACTAGATGGGTAATGAGCTATGGCTACCTTAGAAAAAGAAAATGTGCAGGTTCCTAGCATTAAAAGTTCAAAGTTATATAAATGAATAAATGGTAATAATGATTGCTAGGAAATAATGGAAATCATGTGGCTACTTTGCTTTATGAAGAGGATTTGACATTGTAAAGAGTCCCAAGACCTAAAGCATTGAGTATGGTAAAAATCATCACTGCTTGAGAAAAACTTGAAGACACCATTCATATGTAAAGAAGATTGTAGACATGAACATGTTATCCTTATCATAAGATTTGGTTCAGAACTAATTGTTCAATGTATTGTTAAAAACAAAAGAAACTTTCCACACACAAAATATAAACGGGAAGCCTAATTTAAAAGTTGAGTTTGGGCTTAAACTAAATGCTAAATTGTTTCCAATAGAAGTATAGTGGGAAACCTAGTGTTAGCACTGGAATTGAGCCCAAGGTTGCAGAAGGCTCGCTCCCAAGTAATAGAAAAACCACTTTTGAAGAGAGAACTGGCCTTCTACTCTTCCGAGAGGGATCTCTCACTAAATGTTAACAATGCCAGATACAAGTGAAACTATGAATTGTTTGTAAAAATTTTTGAAACAAAACACAGAACCATTGGGCAATGGAGTCAAGATATACAATAGAAATAAATAGAACTTATGTAAATGATTTCAACACATGGGAAAGGTATCCATTCGATCACAATCGATTTATAATTTTCTGGTGGAAAAGAGGAACATGAACAGACCATCAACATAGAGCATTGAAAAATGAATTATGTATTCACTTTAGAAGAAAACTTTGGTGAATATCTTAAATAACAAACGGAGCATAGAAAGTATGAATTCCAAACTGTTATACACTAAGTTTCAGATATGAAAGAAAACAAAATGGGAAAGACAAACTAGAATAACATTCACATAAGAAAAGAAGCAACAGACTGTAAGTGCGAACGACACATGAATCCTTGTATGAAAAAGTCGACCTCAGCTCTGCAATTATATCAAAATTATCTTGAGAAACATATACAACAAAAATTAGATTCGTTTCAACTCTTTCTCCTTCTTCAAGAGGTATATTTATAGCACTGGGATTTTCCCAGACTCACATCCGGGAATAAAAATTTGTTACAACAAAAGGGCATCCTCTAACCAACTCTTAGGTGGCACATCGCTTGCGGTTTGCAAAAAATAGCTTAACAATGAAATGTGGAGTGCAGGAGGGAATAAGCATGAGGGTTCCTTATATTTCCATCTGGTTGATGCCAACTATACAAAGTCCTGAGAGAGGTGACAGTTAGGATGGGCATGCAATGTAGAGAAAACTTCTTGCGTATTATCATTGCCACACCTACTGATGCACTTCGAATTTGGTCGACCCATATTGTTGAATGAATTTCCATAAATCAGGACCGGGCAGGAGCACAACGGCCATGTCGTACTCTTGTGATTTGAGCTCCATCGTTTTCGGGTATGAAGTCTCAGTGAACTTGGCACTTGCGACTTTAAAATCAAACAGCAATTCAAAATCCATGGTCAATTTATCAAAAATGACCTTTCCTGACAACGATTGTTGCATATCTCCAAATTTGTTGTTGTCTAATCGGCAATGCACCAAGCACTCTCGATACTCCTTCAAGGACAATAAAGGGCCTTTTTCTTCCCAGAAAAAAGGGAGTCCTCTGCGTACCACTGGTCTAAATATCTTGATGACCTCCAGCACTTTGTGATCGATAAATTTTATTTTGGCCTGTACAGCCTCCAACATCCTATGCTTAGCAACTACCTTTCTAGCTCCAGAGACAACAACAACCCTGTTTTGAATATTGTATCGGTTGGAGGAATCGTCTGAAAAATAGCTTAGGAAATTAATGGAATTCTTCCCTGTCGCCAAGGGCCTTCTTTGTACCTCTCCTAATACTACCTGGACCTTTTTTCTGGCTTTTGTCATAGTGTTTTCCTTGTCTTCAACGAAATCTATATAAGGCCAGAACTTGTTAGCTTCTATAATGATCTGATCACAGATCAAATTCCTAGCACCTTGCAAAGCAAGCTTACCGACAACCTATTTGCTCAACTTGGCGTTTTGTTGAATCAGCTCTTGGCACTTCTCTTCTGCTTTTTCTCTTCCTTGTTTCTCTTTGACCCTTTCTTTTTCCAGTTCCTCGATCTACTCTTTTAATTTAATGAGCTCTATATATTTTAGGCCTATTTGGGACATTTCTCTAGAGAGGGAACCGGTATCTATCTCTCCAGCCACACCTGTGGATAGAATTTTATTCTCTGCACTTCTTCCTTGAAGTTTTTTTTCCTTCATTGCTAATTTGGCTTTTAACTCTGTGTTGCTTTTCTTGAAAAGTTGGATGTCTGCTTCCCACTGCCTTTCCTTTTCTTCGAGATTTAGTAGCTTGGCTTTGCAGTCAGTAAGCTCAGTGTTTAGTTTATCTTTTTCTCTTTCAAAGTTAGCCAATTATTCTGGTTGAGCGAGCTGGGTGGTAGGGATTTTTAACTTATTCTTTAGGGTCTCAATCTCCTTCTCTTTGTCATCGAGCAATTTCTAAGCCAAACTCCCTATATGTGTCGGTCCTTCCATTTGCATTGCATCATTTTGTATACTATTGATTTGGGTTTTGAGTGCTTTGTTCTCCACTCTCACTTTCCTTAACAGGTTTAAAGTTTTTTCTTTACTTTCCTCTAGCTTGGACACTTGTATGGTAGCCTTGAGCAATTTGGTATTCAATATATCTTTCGTCTCTTTGTTGAGGTGAATTATGTCAAGAGTGGGAACCTTTGAGAGGTTCACACTTACCTCTGGCACCTTGTTCCCCATTGCCAAGGCTAGGCTAAAGGTGTCGATAGCATGATCTCTTACAGTTTTCAGTGCTACATTAGGGTAAGGAAACCGCGATGCCTCACTATATAGTTCTGTTGTCTCCTGGAAAGTCTTGTCAGCCCTCTCTCAGTAGGACCCTAGCCATTCCTCTTTGGATGCATGCTTGCTTGGAGTTTTCCCATCAAATATATACACTTGTACCTACAATCCAGCCGTCTTGGGATTTTCTTGTTGCTATTCATCCACTGAATTCTTCTTCTTCACATGTCCTTTTTCCTGCCCCCCTTTAACCAACACCAATTGTTGTCTCTGTTTTATTTTTTGCTTCTTGGGCATGCTGGACATGTCCATTTCTTCAATGTCCATGGGCTCTGGAGCCCCTCTTTTTATTGAACTCTCTGAATAGCTGACCAGTGATGAGAATTCCGCATCTATTTCAACTACTTGAGCCAATTCTCTTTGGAGAAAATTTTCCCCGGGTACCTGTGAGCCAGTGTCCTACTCTATGCTGGTTTCCATCGGGACAGGATTAGGAAAATCATCCCAGTTTGTTGCTTCTCTAAGTCTAGATATTTCCATATGTTCAAAAGGCCTGCATTTGTGAGATTTTCTCCTTTTGGAAATTATCTAGTGAGGGTCATAATTTACCGCTTGTCCTAGGGAAAACTCCATGCCTCTAAGCAAATTGGTAACAAGGGGCAAATAATCCCTGTTTCTGACTGTGTATGGTCCTACTTCACATGGGAAAACCAAATTTGAACTTTCCTTAAACTTCAAGAAGTGCTCTTCTTCAACAATGAGTTTTTACCAGATCAATTCCACGAAGAAAACCCTGGCAGTTAGGAAAGCGGGTAGAATGTAGGGTGAATGCATGAAGCCATACAAGCTTATGGTTGTTCCAAATTATGTGAGGAACCATTCCCCTATCTTCTTTCTGTTTGATAGATGTAGCGTTTGCCTCATCTCAGGAAATACCATAGGCAAACTTTCTTGGAAGAAGAGTTCGTATATTTCGGCCATCAATTGATTCATGAATTTACAATAATCATTTGCTATCTCATCAGTGATTTCTAGCTCTGGTACTTGTAGGTCTTCCTCATTATAAGCTATAAACATTCTCAGCAAAAAGGACTGGAATATGAACATTCTAGTGACGTGGAAATTCACTAACTGAGAACGGATGTTCTCGGCCAGGAACTCATCAAACTTAAGGCAGCACGATTGACCAGATTGTACAGGAAATTTAGTTTCGACCAAACAAGTACTTAGGACAAACAAAAGACACAATAATGACTTAGTGACATAAGCATCAGTATCTAGACCTAGGAATTGACTAGCCAGCGATATACACCACTAGGTTTCTTCATTGAATTGGTTGAGGTCAACACGTTAATACAGGTCGACGGGTTCACTATTGGGTTTAAAACAAGACTTCAAGAAGCCTTCCCTAATATCAACTGTACACTCCCTAAAACAACATATAATACTCTCTTCCCAGTAGTCTTGGGATATATGGACGAATTCGTCAGGCATATCCAGGGTCTTGAATTGATGGAAGCTTGGACTGAGCAAAGGATTTTAGACTTTGATTTATTCATGATGACACCTTCGGCGGCAGAGAAATTGTCTGCACACCATTCGACAAATTCAGGGAAATGGGGGGTTTGGCTAAGATAGAAGAAATGAAAGAAAGATTTAAAAACACAGCAGGTATCTCCACCTTGGTTCTTAAGATATTCCAAATTGTCCCTGGTGCTTTCAATGGCCTCTCCTACCAGGATGGTATCAAAAATATCATCATTCTTGTCCACGAGACTTTCTTCTGCCCTTCGACCTGTGGTCTTAGGTTCGACATCGTCTCTCACCCCTACCACTTCTATTATGTCCATATTCAAATAACACTGAGAGGGTATCAAGGGTCTACCTTGTTCTGCAGCACAAAATCTTGGCTAGTCCGTGCTAGCGCTCTCGATGTGGTTGGATGTTTGACAGCATTGAGGTTTTAGAAAAGACAAAACTTTTGCAACTTTGTGTGGACCTCTTTATAGTTTTTCACACAACATAACCTTCGTGCCCTTCCCAAGCGGTTTTCACCGTAGATATTACTCTTTGCGATCTGACCCGTGGGTATGCAAGGCTCTTTATGCTGCATCTTCCTCTACCTCGTATGCATGCAACTCAACCGTCGATTGAGACCGATTTTCTTCACAACCGTTGATCTAGAAGGACATTGCCATTCTTCGCGACGAGAGGTTCTATTTCCCTCCATGCTACTCCAGCTTGCAAAATGAACTATAATCACTAATCTCCTTCCGTTCTCATATGTACCATCGATCAAAACGGCCCATACCACTTTTCGCAATCTGGAATTGATTCTTCGTCCTTGCTAATTTGGGATGCGAAATCGCTTTCAACCGTAGATATTCTTGGGTGCCATTCTTGACCGTTAGATGCATCTGTGTTTCAAACTATTTCGCAATCTGAAAAAGTGGCTTTGGTCGGGCATGTTCGCCATGCGAAATGGTTTGACATCGTTGATATGCCACCGAATCAACCTCAGCCTTCGATCATGATCCCCCTTTAAAGCCTTCAGTGCACCCAACGTCTTCTTCTTTACCCCACTTCTACGATCCACAGACTGTTTTTCTACTTTTGGCGTTCCTCACTGAAGCTTATTCCAAAGGCTGAGTGATATCTTGTGTGTGCCATCAGCCCCTTCTACAAATACTACGCTAGCGTCCCAACAATAATCGACAAGGATCAAGTATGCAAGTATCTCTTATGACCAAAATTTAACAATGTTAACAACCGGCTCCACGAGGGATGCTATCCTCTTAGTGAGGTAGCAAAGAACCCATAGACTAGTCACCTTCTCCATTGAAAACTTCCTATTATTTTACTGTGTGAAAGAAAACAAACTTTGAAAGAATGGTTACCTCTTCTGATCTTAGGGCCTTCTCAATGGGCTTCAAATCTTCTAATTCACCATCCATACTGATTAAAACATAATACATATATACACTATGATACATGGAGCTTATTCCCTTTATTACAAGTAATTCTTCATAAACCTCCCATTCACTGTGCCTCCTTCATAATGTGACCCGTTCGGATACCGTAAAATGAAGGCGTTGCGTCCTCTGTGTGCCACAATAAGATATGGGCCTACCCATAGATGGTTGAATTTTCCATGCTTCCCTTTTTCTTCGTGCGGGGCATCCCATTTTAGCACCAAGTCATTGACCTGGAAAACGTCTTCTTTTATTTTCTTATCGAAAGTATTCTTCATCTTTTGCTGGTGTATCTAGACTTTATCATAAGCCTTTTCCCTCACTTCATTAAACTCAATGATCTGGTTGATCCTTCTTTGAATGGGATTGGGCTCGTCCAACAGATCCCACAATAACTTCATGACGGGAACGCCCAGAGAGGCAGGAAAAATTACCTCGGCTCCATATACTAACTAAAATGGCAACATACTGATGGCCCTTTTGGTGCTGATTCTATCTGCCCATAAGGAATATTTCAATTTTGTGTGCCATGCTTTCTTGTTATCCTCCAACAACTTCTTAATGATCCTCACAAGGATTTTGTTAGAGAATTCTGCTAGTTCGTTCCCCTGTGGGTAATAATCCATAGAATGATTCAAGATTATATGATATTTGTGGAAAAAATTAATCATTTTCCTGAATTTAAAGGCAATTGCATTATCTGTCACAACCCACTTCGGGCAACCGAACCTTGCTAAAATATTATTTTTTGAGAAATCCATTATCACTTCTTCTGTAGCCCTCTTGGTGGGTATGGCTTTGATCCACTTTGTGAAGTAATCGGTGCAGATAAGAATCCACTTATGTTGCTCGAAGGAGTTTCAATTTATTTCCCCGATGAAATCTAACCCCCATTGCTGGAAAGGAGGCTTCACAGATATAGGTTTGAAGGGGAGAGACACCACCTTCCTTTTCCCTTCAAAAATATCACACTAGTGGCATTTAGTTGTTTCTTTATAAACATATGATAACAATGAAGGCCAATAAAATCCTACCCTTAGAATTTTATTCACGGTAACTTTCCAGGAATGGTGTCCTCCACAACCTCCTTCATGAAATTCCCTTGCCATATGTTGAGATTCATTCTCCAGAAGATAATTCAGCAGTATCCTGCTGGGGTCTTTCCAATAAAGATATTGTTCTATGATACAAAACTTCACAGCTTTCAGTTTTATGGATCTAGCTCAGGTTTTTCTTAGCCCAGCAGGAGGTTGTAAATTCTGCAATACAAAAACAACGTCAGCATACCAAAGAGACGTAGAGAAATCAGGATTCACTTGTGCCTCTACCTCTATCCGATCAGACTGAAAGGAGAGGAAATTCAGCTGCAAAGAGTCACAATGGGAGTCCATAATCATCTTAGCCAATCCTTGCCCTTTGGTCAACTTTGTGGGCTTGATTTCTATGTCATATTCCAGGAGCACTGCAACCCATTTAGCTCTGTTTCCTTCCGGGTCAAGCTATGTAAGTATGATTTTCACTACACTACAAGGTACATAGGATATTATGTGGGAATGGAGGAGGTATATTCTGAAATCCTTCAAGGCTTTAACCAAGGCGTAGGATTGTTTTTCCATTATACTATATTTTAGTTCTCCATCTCTCAATATCTCACTGAAAAATGCTATAGGTTGTTCTTCACCTCGATCATTCTTTTGCAGTAACACTGCAGCTATAGTGTGTTCTGAAGCATACGAGAATACTAAGAAATCCTTCTCAAAATCTGGGCTGATCAATACAATATCTATTGAAATGGCTTGTTTTATATATTTGAAATATTTCTTGGCTCCTACTGTCCACTTAATTTCATGAACTTTCCTTAGCATGTAAGTAATTTCCATCAGGATTTCAGAGAAGCTAGGGATGAATCTCCTTAAGAAGTTTACTTGACCGATGAAAAACTATATTTCTTTCTTTCTCCTTGGTTCTTCTACCCTCAAGATGCCTTTTACCCTATCTAGATCAATTATGATCCCTTCCTTTGAAATGATGTGCCCCAACAACTTTCCTTCTTCTAGAGCGAAGTTCAACTTTCTAGGGTTCAATGAGATGCCGTACTTCCTCCATTTAATGAAAACTCTTTCCAAATGCCTGATGTGATCTTTAGTCCACTTGGATTATATAGTAATGTCGTCCATGTATACCACCACAAATTTTTCATTCTCTTCTGCAAAAGCAATATCCATCGCACGTTGGAAAGTTTCTCCATCATTCATCAACCCAAACGGCATCTTTGTGTAAATGAATGTACCCCAAGGTGTGGTGAAAGTGGTTTTTTCTTGATCTGCAGGTAATACCTTCACCTGATTGTAACCAGAAAATCCATCCATAGTGGATATCCTTTCTAAGACTACCACCGTCTGCAGGATCTGGTCCATTTTTGGCAATGGGTAGCTATCTTTCAAAGATACTTTATTTAAATTCCTAAAATCCATGCATAGACTTATCTCCCTATTCTCTTTTCGAACAAGCACCAAATTGGCTACCCATTTTGAAAACCTCAAAGTTCCTATTATCTTTGCATCAAAGAACCTTTTCACTTCTTTTTCAATGATAGGTACTAACTTTGGATTAATCCTTCTGAGTTTTTTCCTGAACGGTTTTTCTCTGGGTTTAATCGGAATAGTATGTTGTATGATGGAAGTGTCATACTCTTTGAGATCTTTATAACTCCACGCAAACACATCCGTGTATTTTTTCATCAGGTTCACATACCCTTCTTTTCCTTTAGCGGATAATTTCTTGGATAGTTTTGTAATTTTTGGGTCACCTTCAGTGCCGATATCTACATCTTCAATGGCATCCATGGCAGGCTCGACCTTTGGATCTCTCCCGACATCATTTTGGTCAAAAGAGACTCTAAAGGGATCAGACCCCTGGGAATATGATTGCTTTTCAATTGGACTATATCCCTATCTCCCAACGAGTCTTTTAGCTTTCCCATCCCGACGACTTCTTCCCCTTCCTATTCAACACCTAGAAATTTTTTGGGGTCAGCGCAACCTTCATCTTTGTGAGTGTTCGAAAACTCACCAAACATCTCCAAAAACCTTTTGATCTGCATATCGTCTTCGAAGATTTGTCAATATTTAGTGTTATCTGGTATGGAAGGTCTATTTACAATCTCCACTTTATATTTCTTTTTTCCCGCCGTGGGAGCTTCAAATTTTCTGGCCGTGGTCGCCAAAGAGTTTGCCACTGCATTCTCATCTCTCAGAATCACTTGGACTGTATGTTCAGTGAAGAAATTTCTGAACATATCTGTCACATGCCCCAATTTTGCAAAATAATATTATCTTATTTTGATTTTATTCCAAGACATTATGTTAAATTTAGTGCTAAGTTGTAAATGATGACTCAGCAGATTCAAGAATATTGAATGTAATTCTGAATATTTTAATTTTAAATAAATAAAACTAGAGACAACAGCTTGTGAGAGCTGTTAAAAAGAGTGTTACTGGTCAAGTTGGTGGAGGAGACTAGGTGGAGAGCAAATAGACAAGTGGCAGCATCCTCAAACACTTCCAATGTTGTAGGTGGAAACCTCCCTATATTTGGGGTCATGATCCCCCAAGAAAGTGGGATCAGAGCAAGTGGATCAATTACTGACAACTAACCCAAAAAAACTTGGGAAATATTAATAAAAACGCCCATTGAAGAGAGCTGAGGCTGCTCATTCTAGGAGAAGAATCATTCAAGTGAATGCACTTCAAGGAATTCATTGGGAATGGAATTTTTGAGGAAGGTGTTTGAGGGGTAAATTGTAGGAAGTGATATAGTACATCTTTCCTGCTGAAAGATCTTGTTGCAGTGTGTAGAGTTGGTATTGAGTCATTGGAATAGTACTTTGTTATTTGCTCCACCTAGTCCCAACCAAGGAGACCAGGAACAGGCTCAGGGGTCCTAAGAAGTCATTGTTTGAGCACTCTCCAGGAGTTGGTAGGGAGGAACATCCTGCCAATGCTGTTGTCATCCATCTTTTAAAACAGGTTCTATTATCTTTTAACTTCTGTGTTAAAGTTTATATCTGAGTATGAACAAATAATGAATGATTTATATGTTATGTTGTGAACTGTTAAGTTTGAAATATCTTAGTTGTTTTAATGATGAATCTGTTCTTCAATGAAAAATAATCCTACCTGTGTTTTTCTCCATCTGGAGTAAACCAGATCGTACTCTAGCATAGGTAGTGGGTTTAAAATGAATGAAGTATGATAGGAATCTGAAATGAATAGAGTACTTATGTTTTTCAGAGTATTGAAATCTTTTCTTTCAGTAGATAGTTATTTTCTAGAAATAATATTAATTTGTTGCGTAGGGTTGTTGTTAGAACCAGATTGTGTATTAAGAATATTAGAAAAAGAATAGGATCATATTATTTTTCTAATAGCAGTATATTCAAGTATGTAATTCATTCTTTTACACAATACCTTCTTTTATAAACTATACATCTGCACTGAAACAGAAGAACTAGAGATATCAGTTAAATGCTTATTATTTATGTTAATTAAAGATGTAAATATGGATTTGTTAGTTTATATCTTTTCTTAATAATAATAGCTATTTTTACCTGAAACTATCTGAACTCTAAGTAAGTATTGGTAACCTAATTAAATTCTGAAGATAAACTAGTTTAAGATAAGGAATATAATAAATAAGAACTTAATAACTCTTACAGTATTCTTTCTCTTAGAGTTAAAATAACTAAAAGACGGTAGTAACCTATGCATAAAATATTATTAATAAGGAAGTGTCTTTACGCACTTACAGACAAATTATATGTAAAGGAGTATTGACAGGTATGAAAGTTCTTAATTCTTTCACCAAGCTTGCAAAATAATCTTCTTAAATAAACTCAACTATTATAGGAGTCTTCTCAATCTTTATTTATTAATAATATATTTATATAAAAATAAACTTAAAGGAATAGAGCATTTACAAACAATATTATTATTAATAAAAATAATATTATTATTAACCATAAACAGTATTGTTTATGAATTAGTAATTCTTTTAAACAAATGGAAGAAATCTTGTGGCAATAATCGAATTTAACAAAAGAGCAATACAAAAATCATCTTTATGAAAGTTAAATAGTATAAACCCTAGCTCATGTTTCTCAGCATAATTTATGTGTATTCTTATATACATTAGTAACCTAGGTTAACCCATAAGTTAGTTCTTTTAAACTATTAAATAACCAACTGAATTTATACACAGAAATGAAATACATTACTGATCAACATATACAAAATGTACTTATAAAAGAAACTGTGTCTTTTCATTTTATTAATAGTATGTATCTATAAAAGTAAAAGACAAGGTTAAAACCCTTATACTTATTACATTTACAAATATCAAAACATTGAAGTAATAAACCAAATTTATTTAAATTATGTAATCATTAAGTAAATAGGTTAGTATAAATTACTCATGGCGAGATGAGGAAGGTTTCCCCAAAACGTTGGGTGATTCCTTTGACCACCCTGTTACAAGTAGGGTGAAAACCCAACAGATGGACCACGGGGCTTACCCGAACAAAGCCGCGAGCCACGGAATTCATTGGTTGATTGCTTGTTTTCTTCACCATGAAAGCATGTAGTGGCGAGCACCTACAAGGAGTTCAATAGACTATTGTTAGCAAGTAATTAACCTAATATTTAATGTGCCTTTGTAATATCATTATACCGGATACAACTTAAATAGAAGCAAAAACAAAACTCTTACCTCTCAATGAAAACGACGAACAGTCTAGTAGAAGCACTGTCACCTACAGGATTTGCAAATTAAAACCTCAACAGCATGCAAGTGTAACCCTCATGCAATGGTGAGGCACAAGGACAATAAAGAAAATAGGAGTAGACAGTAAGCCACGAGGACGATGAAGGGAAGATTACAAAGACAGCAAGCCGAGGGCAAAGATAATCTCCACAAGTTGCAGAGTGAGAACCCAAGCCACTAAGAATGGCTTTTGAACCACACACCGGAGACTATGCAACACTGAACCAAGACTCAAGACAACCGGAGCAGAGGAGGACGGACGACCGCCATGAAAGCCAAGCAGAGTAGCCTCAAGGGCCAGCGCAAACTGCAGGAAAGAAATGATAAGGTTTAGGGTTACGGTAGTGTTTTATATTTTTCCATGCTTGGTCAGGAGATGACCAGGTGGTCAATAAATCAAAACCATGCAATGGATCAATCTTCTATAGTGCCTGCATAAAATATTATCCAATTATTAAATCATTGAAACAAGTAAACTATATCATCGACCCAAAAATTGCCATGCAAATCGATAATAATGTGCACCATATCATATGATAGTTTAGTGATAGAATATCAACGTAATGATTATGTTGACCTATCAATGAATGTCACCTTTAAACCTTATTTAAAGCCCAAAATTCGTTCATGCATATTACTCATTTCACAATTAACCTTATGTTATTATATTATAACATCACAATTACAATTTGGATGATTGGATTTCTTTTCTCTAAACGTTGTCTTTATATTAGACAGAGATCAAATGTTTTATGGGATAGCTCATGCTAATCACCGAGCAACATTAGTTTTCCTTTGTACAAAGACTATAGTTTATACATGGTAAATCTCTTGTAATATCAACCTTACAAGATATAACTTTTATAATGGCATAATGTAATAGTTAGAGAATCATAAACTCTAATCTAAACATGTTTATAAACTTGAGCTAGATATAGACTGAATGTCTATTAACAAAATAGAGTATGGATGTTTATAAGTCACATAAGAACTAATAACCTAAATGATAGTGGAACTATGAAGTGGACAATACACTTTCATGAAATTTTGCTACATAGTTTAAAGTGACAATACTTTGATTAATTTTTGTTAGGACTCAACTTGGTTCTTACTATTGTTTCACCATGTCAAGTGGGTAGTAAAGTAGTTACAGAAATAAACAAAATAACTAGAAATTCGACCTATTTTGAGAGTATCAATCTCAGGTAAATTACTTGTAGACAATAATTTAATTCAAGAGAAGTATCATAGAAAAATTAA
The DNA here is from genome assembly GCA_001517045.1 of Pseudotsuga menziesii. Lineage (NCBI taxonomy): Eukaryota > Viridiplantae > Streptophyta > Pinopsida > Pinales > Pinaceae > Pseudotsuga > Pseudotsuga menziesii. The sequence goes on along the minus strand of LPNX010914924.1, from coordinate 128,567 downwards.
GAAATTGAATAAAAACGAACTTACTTGAGCCCAGAAATTATTAGAACCACATGGTTAAACATAAAGTTAAAGTATAGGCAAACATGGATCTCATGTGAGAAGGCATTATGGTGTTAGTCTGCACAATCGAACTATACTATAAAAAGGTTAACAGGATGTAAGTTATCTCGCAAAAGCGAATTGTGGAACAGTTGTTACACAAATAAGATAATGTATTATTGTATAGTTACTGACAAAACAATCATCATAACATTGAAAATTACATAGACTAAAGTAGAAATACTTTGTAACTGAGAATTCTAATTCTTAGAGTCGCAAACATATCTTACTGTCGTTGCTTACTTCTAAATTTTATTACAAGAAAAACTGAAGGAATCCAAATGGTTTTACCTCACAGAAGCTGTTTAGAGTTTAGCAGCTTAATTACTAAGCTTTTTAGTTGCAAATAAAATACTGTTGGATACTTTAAAGAATTTTTAATACGTACTCGTTCGATCATACCTGTAAACCTGTAAGCACCAGTAATCATATGTGTTAGCATGATTGCTAAGTAAGCCGCAGATTCAAAAGTAGATTCCACCTACTTGACATGAAAAGACTCATTAGTAAACTGAAGTAAAACAATGCGCAAGAAGACTTTATTCTTGTTACAAAAATGAACTGTTGAGTTAATATAGTTAAGATTTAGTAAAACTAATTACTTGACTATTTCTTTTATTGCTAACCGTTAGCTGTTAGTAAACCAAAGGTTTTAGCATTTGTTGTTATCTCAAAATTTTAATTTTTTGTGAAAATTTGGGGTTTTGACATGTGGTATCAGAGCACAAGGTTCAAACACTAGGCCTTGATGAAGCCCAACTAGCTTTCATAAAATAGTAAATTAAATTATTATGGTGACGTATTTTATTTTAAATGTTATTCTATAGAGAATTGTTTTTCTGAAGTTTAACAGGAAGGTATGGAAAGGCTGTAAGAGTATGCATAGGAGGAGTCTCCAGCTACTAAAACAGGAAATTTACCAAGAGATCCTATACTAGAGGATTTAACTACCAATTCCTCAGATTTGTTACAAACTGTAAAAGACTTAAAAACTGAAATGGAGTCTATTAAGCGAGAAAATGAAAGGATTTTGAGGGCTCAAGAAGAGCTGAATCAGATCCTAATTGAAAAGTTTCAAACTGAGAGTAGGGGTAGAAGATCAAAATCAGAAGATGCCATTCTTCAACGAAAATCTAAAAAGATGAAACATACAAAAAATGAAAATAGTTCGTCTTCTGAAGTGTTTGGTGAAAAACAAAATTACCATACTACTAGTGACAGTAGTGATAATAATCTGTACACTAAAAAGAGGAAATACAAACCTTATGAGTAAGTTTCCAGGGAATTCAAAAAGACAAAACCACCAACCTTTAATGGAGATACTGAGAAGGGGGAGGAAGCTGAATCTTGGTTATCTGGGATGAAGAATTACTTCAAAATATATAATTATTCTAACCAGTTAAAGGCTAGAATGGATATATATAACCTCTCAAGAAAGGTTGACATTTGGTGGCAGGACTTGAAGAGAGTTAAGGGTATAAAGGAAAAATATGTTAACTGGAGTACCTTTAAGAGGTATTTCAAAAATAAATTCATGTTTGAGAAGTCTTATGAGGAGAGAGCCAAAGAGTTTTATGAACTGAAGTTAGGTTCAATGACAATGAAGTTCCTAAACAGTAAGTTCTTAAGTCTACTTAGGTATGTACCATACCTTGTAGATGAGAAAACAAAGGTACAACGATTCCTTAGCTATATACCTTATCATATTAAAGGTAGAATTGAATATGAAAACCCAAAGACCTTGGAGGAAGCTATGAGAAATGATAACTTTTATTTTGAGCAGAATCGGAAGAAAGAAAGCTTGGCCAGCTGGAAGGCTACGAAAAATAATAATCAGTTTGAACAAAAGAAGAAGGATTTTGTGCTTAACAGAAATTCTAAGAACAATAAGGCCAAAACCTATTCTAATAACAAGAATTTCCAAGGAAATACAAACAATACACCCAACTATCAGAATAATCCTAAAGGTAAAGAAACTGCAAATAATCATGGAAATTTTACCAAGAACTTTGAGCACAAAGAGCGTGTCAAGTGCTGGGAGTGTAATGGCCCACACTATGCTTCAGTCTATCCAAACCAGAAGAAGATTGTTAGGAATATTCATACTATACAAAAGGAGATGACCGTAGGGGAACTAGCAAGGAGCATGCCTAGAATCAACGCAGCCTTGGAGAACCGACAAGCTGAATATCAGACTTCCATTGTGGAAGTAGAAGCTATGATAAATCAGACCCCTGTAACTATTTTGATTGATCCAGGAGCTAGTCTCAGTTATATTGCACCTCAGATAGTAGAAAAATGTAAGTTATCTATTGATAAGTTTGAGAATTCATGGTTAGTTTAGTTAGCCACTGGTGCTAAAAGAAAAGTAACTTGTTTTGTGAAAGAATGTGCATTAGTTATGGATAAACTTGAAACTATTGTTAAACTTAATGTTTTGCCACTTGGTTCTTATGATTTGCTGATTGGTATGGATTGGTTAGAACAACATAGAGTAATTCTCAACTGTTATCATAAAACTTTCACATGCTTAAATAGTGATGGAAAACCAGTAAGTGTTAAAGGAATTCCTAGAAAAACTACTGTAAGGTAGATTTCTACTTTACAACTTGAAAGAGCTGTTAGAAAGGGATGTAAAGCTTACGCAGTAACACTTACTGATGAGGAAAGTAAAATTAAAACAGATAAGTTAAAAGTGGAAGACATCGCAGTCTTAAAAGAATATGTTGATGTATTCCCTGAAAAAATTCTGGGATTACCTATGAAAAGGGAATTGGACTGGTACCAGTTGCAGTACCTATCTCAAAGGCCCCTTATAGAATGAACGTACTTGAACTTAATGAATTAAAATCACAATTAAAAGAACTAATTGATAAAAATTATATTCGACCAAGTGTGTCTCCCTTGGGTGCACCTGTCATCTTCATCAAGAATAAGGACGGAACTATGCGACTTTACATAGATTACCATCAATTAAACAATATGACCATCAAAAATCGATATCCTTTTCCCCGCATAGATGATATGCTTGATCAACTACGTGGAGCCATGGTGTTTTCAAAAATAGATTTAAGGTCTGGATATCATCAAGTGAGGATTAAAGATGAAGACATCTTTAAGACAACTTTAAGAACAAGATATGGTCATTACGAATTTACCAAATTTTTAGAGAACTTTTTTGAGGATAGAAAATCCGTTAACTTACTTACAGAAGAAAGGAAATAAGTTCAACTGGAATCAGAAATGTGAAGAAAGATTTAAAAATTTAAAAACTTTATTAACCAGTGCACCTATTTTAAGAATAGCAGATCCTAATAAAGAATTTGTAGTGTGTACTGACGCCTGTAATGATGGCTTAGGCGATGTTCTGAATCAAGAAGGCCATGTTATTGCCTATGAGTCTAGAAAGTTAAAAGCTCATGAAAAGAATTATGCGACATATGATATGGAATTAGCAGCTGTAATACACGCCTTAAAGATGTGGCGACATCACCTAATTGGTAGAAAATTTGTTTTAATGACTGATAATAAAGGATTGAAGTATCTTTTAGATCATCCTAATCTTAATGCCAGACAAGCTAGGTGGTTAGCTTTCTTAAGCGAGTATGATTTTTAAATCGAGCATATAAAAGGTAAAGAAAACAAAGTTGCTGATGAATTAAGTAGGAACGCAAAGCTGAATTTTGTAACAGTAATCAGCACCTATGTTTCAGACTTAGATGAATAGCTTAAAGAAGTAATAAAACAAGATGAAATTTACCAGAGTTTGCAAGCTAAATCTAAATAAAATCGAACAGAAAACTTAATAAAAGGTTACAATTTAAATGAAAAAGAGTTTTTACTATATAAAGATAAACTGTATGTACCTAACATACCTAAAGTCAAGCTGTTAATTCTGGATGAAATTCATAAAATATCATATTCAGGTCATCCAGGTTATCAAAAGACTATAACCATGTTAAGAAAAGAGTATTTCTGGCCAAATATGAAAACTGAAGTAGTTGAATATATTACAAGGTGTTTAGAATGTCAGTAGGTAAAAACTGAACACCAACACCTAGCTGCTTTTCTACAGCCTTTACCAATCCCTAGCTGAAAATGGGAGGTAATTAGTGTATATTTTATTACTGGATTGCCTAAAAATCAAAATCAGAATGATTCTATCATGGTAGTAGTTGATGAGTTAAGAAAAGCAGCTCACTTTATACCTGTTAAAACCACTTACAAAGCTGCAAACATAGCTGATATTTTTCTAAAACATATTTTTCGATTACATGGAGTACCAAAAGTCATAATCTCAAATAGAGATCCTAAGTTTACAGGAAACTTTTGGAAGTCCTTGTTTAAAGGGTTAAACACTACATTAAAATTCAGTACTTCTTTCCATCGTCAAACAGACGAACAAACGGAAAGGGTAAATGAGGTACTGGAAGATTTATTAAGAATGTATTGAAAGACCATCCAGGTAAATGGGAGGACTATTTACATCTAGTATAATTTGCTTATAATAATAATTATCAAACACCAGCCAGATTTAGTCCGTTTGAAATTTTACATGGATGAAAATGTAATACTCCTATCTCTTGGAGTAATCCAGTAGATAGATTGGTATTAGGTCCAGAACTGTTAAAAGAAATGGAAGAAATTGTGAAACAAGTGTAGGGAAATTTGAAAGTAGCACAGAATCAGAAGAAAATTCAAGAAGACTTAAAAGGAACTCCAAAGGATTTTTAGGTAGGTGAACATGTGTCCATCAAGGTAAGGCCCAAAAAGAGCTCTCTAAGATTGGGGAGTTATGCAAAACTGGCACCTTGTTACTGTGGCCCATTTGAAATTTTGTCTAGGATTGGACAAGTAGCTTATCAATTAGCATTACCACCTAACTTAAGAGTACACAATTTTTTTCACATTTCCGTTTTAAAGAAATATGTTCATGATGCTACTGATGTTGTTAACTGGAATGTTGTACAAGTGGAACCAGAAGAAGAATTTCTGGTGGAACCGAACTGTATCTTTGGGAGGAGGGAAATTACACTTCGGAACCACACCATTGGATAGGTGAAGGTGCAATGGAAGCACCTTAGTCCAGAGGAAGCCACCTAGGAATTGGAAAGTGAAATGCGAGATGCATATCCAATTCTGTTCCAGGGGGATTTGGAGGATGAAGAATAAATAACATCGAGGACGATGTTATGTTCTAAGGGGGTGTGTATGTCACATGCCCCAATTTTTCAAAATAATATTATCTTATTTTGATTTTACTCCAAGACAATATGTTAAATTTAATGCTAAGTTGTAAATGATGACTCAGCAGAGTCAAGGATATTGAATGTAATTCTGAATATTTTAATTTTAAATAAATAAAAGTGGAGACAACAACTTGGGAGAGCTGTTAAAAAGAGTGTTACTGGTCAAGTTGGTGGAGGAGACTAGGTGGAGAGCAAATAGACAAGAGGAAGCATCCTCAAACACTTCCAATGTTGGAGGTGGAAACCTCCCTACATTTGGGGTCATGATCCCCCAAGAAAGTGGGATCAGAGCAGGTGGCTCAATTAATGACAACTAACCCAAAAAGACCTAGGCAATCTTAATAAAAAATCCCATTGAAGAGAGTTGAGGCTGCTCATTCCAGGAGAAGAATCATTCAGGTGGATGCACTTCAAGGAATTCATTGGGAAGGGAATTTTTGAGGAAGGTGTTTGAGTGGTAAACTGCAGGAAGTGATCTAGTATAGCTTTCCAGCTGAAAGATCTTGCTACAGTGTGCAGAGTTGGTATTGATTCATTGGACTAGTACTTTGTTACTTGCTCCACCTAGTCCTAGCCAAGGAGACCAAGAACAGGCTCAAGGGTCCTGAGAATTTGTTGTTTGAGTGCTCTCTAGGAGTTGGTAGGGAGGAACGACCTCCCAACGCTATTGTCATCCAGCTTTTAAAACAGGTTCTACTATCTTTTAACTTTTGTGTTAAAGTTTATATCTGAGTATGAAAAAATAATGAATGATTTATATGTTATGTTGTGAAATGTTAAGTTTGAAATCTCTTAGTTTTTTTAATGCTAAATCTGTTCTTTGATGAAAAATAATTCTACCTATGTTTTTCCCCATCTGGAGTAAACCAGATCGTACTCTAGCATAGGTAGTGTGTTTAAAATGAATGAAGTATGATAGGAATCTGAAATGAATAGAGTACTTACGTTTTTCAGAGTATTGAATCTTTTCTTTTAGTAGATAGTTTTTTTCTAGAAAGAATATTAATTTCTTGCGTAGGGTTGTTGTTAGAACCAGACTGTGTATTAAGAATATTAGAAAAAGAATAGGATCATATTATTTTACTAATAGCAATATATTCAAGTATGTAATTCATTCTTTTACACAGTACCTTCTTTTATAAACTATACATCTGCACTAAAATAGAAGAACTAGAGATATCGATTAAATGCTTATTATTTATGTTAAGTAAATATGTAAATATGGATTTGTTAGTTTATATATTTTCTTAATAATAATAGCTATTTTTGCCTGCAACTATCTGAACTCTAAGTAAGTATTGGTAACCTAAATAAATTCTGAAGATAAACTAATTTAAGATAAGGAATATAATAAATAAAAACTTAATAACTCTTACAGTATTCTTTCTCTTAAAGTTAAAATAACTAAAAGACAGTAGTAACCTATGCATAAAATATTATTAATAAGAAACTCTCTTTACACACTTACAGGCAAATTATATGTAAAGCAGTATTGACAGGTATGAAAGTTCTTAATTCTTTCACCAAGCTTACAAAATAATATTATTAAATAAACTCAACTATTATAGACCGTTCTCAGTCTTTATTTATTAATAATATATTTATGTAAAAATAAACTTAAAGGAATACAGTATTTACAAACAATATTATTATTATTATTACAAATAATAATATTATTAACCATAAACAGTATTGTTTATGAATTAGTAACTCTTTTAAACAAACGGAAGAAATCTTGTGATGGTAATCGAATTTAACAAAATAGCAATACAGAGATCATCTTTACAAAAGTTAAATAGGATAAACCCTAGCTCATGTTTCTGTGCATAATTTATCTGTATTCTTATATACATTAGTAACCTGGGTTAACCCATAAGTTAGTTCTTTTAAACTATTAAAGAACCAACTGAATTTATACACAAAAATGAAATACATTACTGATCAACATATACAAAATGTACTTATAAAATAAACTGTGTCTTTTCATTTTATTAACAGTATGTATCTATAAAAGTAAAAGACACAGTTAAAACTGTTATACTTATTACATTTACAAATATTAAAACTTTGAAGTAATAAACCAAATTTATTTAAATTATGTAACCACTAAGTAAATAGGTTAATATAAATTACTCACAGTCCTTTAAGGACAAACAGAAAGACTGTGTAATTATTATAAACTGGAATAATCTATTTCAAAACAAGGGTTTCCACAAGATAAAACCCTAATTCACAACTCTAATAAAAATAAGAAAGAATTAAATCATGACCATAAGTATCAGTCTTAAAAACATTAATTATAAACCCTTACAAAGTCTTTAAACAGAGTACAAAAAATCGACTTACAGTCAAGAAGGGTAAAAACCTTGAATTTTACATAGAGCTTAATATAAAACATCTGTTAAACCAAAACAAGTTTGAAGATAGAACTGTCTCTATAAGAACTATTATTTTAAACATGTCATAAAGCCAAACATCAAACTAAATACATTGCTCAGTTGAACCGAGTCTACCCATCGACTAGCGAAGGTTTGATACTGGGTATTTCAACAAACAACTTGTAAAAACAAACAACATAACTCATGGCGAGACAAGGAAGGTTTGCCCAAAACCCTGGGTGATTCCTTTGAGCACCCTGTTACAAGTAGGGTGAAAACCCAACACATGGACCACAAGGCTTACCCAAAAAAAGCCACGAGCCTCGACATTCATTGCTTGATTGCTTGTTTTCTTCACCGTGAAAGCATGTAGTGGAAAGCACCTGCAAGCAGTTCAACAAACTACTGTCAGTATGTAATTAACCTAAGATTTAATGTGCCTTTGTAACAACATTATACTGGCTACAACTTAAATAGAAGCAAAAACAAAACTCTTACCTATCAATGAAAACGATGAACAGTCTAGTAGAAGCACTGTCACCTACAGGATTTGGAAATTAAAAACTCAAAATCCTGCAAGTGTAACACTCATGCAATGGTGAGGCACATGGACAACAAAGAAAACTGTATCAGACAGTAAGCCACGAGGACGACGAAGGGAAGATTACACAGAAAGCAAGCCAAGGGCAATGATAATCTCCACAAGTTGCAAACTGAGAACCCAAGACACTAAGAATGGATTTTGAACCACACACCGGAAACTATGCAACACTGAGCCAAGACTCAAGATGATTGAAGCATAGGAGAACTGATGGCCACCATGAAAGCCAAGCAGAGTAGCCTCAAGGGCCAGTGCAAACTATGGGAAAGAAATGATAAGGGTTAGGGTTACAGTAGTGTTTTATATTTTTCCACACTTAGTCAAGAGATAACCACATAATCAGTAAATAAAAATCATGTGATGGATCAATCTTCTATAGTGCCTGCATAAAATATTATCCAATTATTAAGTCATTGGAACGAGGAGTAAACTATATCATCGACCCAATAATTTCCATGCAAATCAATAATAATGTGCACCATATCATATGCTAGTTTAGTGATAGAATATCAACGTTATGATTACATTGACCTATCAAATAATGTCACCTTTAAACCTTAGTTAGAGCCCGAAATTCGTTCATGCATATTACTCATTTCACAATTAACCTTATGTTATTATATTATAACATCACAATTATGATTTGGATGATTGCATTTCTTTTCTCTAAACGTTGTCTTTATATTAGATAGAGATCAAATGTTTTATGGGAGAGCTCATGTTAATCACCGAGCAACTTTAGTTTTCCTTTGTACAAAGACTATAGTTTATACATGGTAAATATCTTGTAATATCAACCTTACAAGATGTAACTTTTATAATGGCATATTGTAATAGTTAGAGAATCATAAACTCTAATCTAAACATGTTTATAACCTTGAGCTAGATATAGAATGAATTTCTATTAATAAAATAGAGTATGCATGTTTATAAGTCACATAAGAACTAATAACTTAAATGATAGCGGGACTATGAAGTGGACAATACACTTTCATGAAATTATGTTACATAATTCAAAGTGACGATACTTTGATGAATTTTCATTAGGACTCAACTTGGTTCTTAATATTGTTTCACCATGTCAAGTGGGTAGTAAAGTAGTTACAGAAATAAACAAAATAACTAGAAAGACGACCTGTTTTGAGAGTATCAATCTCAGGTAAATTGCTTGTAGACAATAATTTAATTCAAGAGAAGTATCATAGGAAAATTAACAAATTGAATAAAAACGAGCTTACTTGAGTCCAGAAATTATTAGAACCACATGGTTAAACATAGTTAAAGTATAGGAAAACATGGATCTCATGTGAGAAGGCATTATGGTGTTAGTCTGCACAATCTAACTATACTATAAAAAGGTTAACAGGCTGTAAGTTATCTCGTAGAAGCGAATTGTGGAACAGTTGTTACACAAATAAGATAATGTATTATTGTATAAATACTGACAAAAAAATCATTATAACATTGCAAATTACATATAATAAAGTAGAAATACTTTGTAACTGAGAATTCTAATTCTTAGAGTGGAAAACATATCTTACTGTCGTTGCTTACTTCTGAACTTTATTACAAGAAAAACTGAAGGAATCCAAATGGTTTTACCTCACAAAAGCTATTTAGAGTTTAGCAACTTAATTACTAAGCTTTTTAATTGCAAATAAAATACTGCTGGATACTTTAAATAATTTTTAATACATACTCGTTCGATCATACCTGGAAAGCTGTAAGAACCAATAATCATCTGCGTTGGCACGATTTCTAATTAAGCCCCAGATTCAAAAGTAAATTCCACTTACTTGACATGAAAAGACTCATTAGTAAACTGAAGTAAAACAATAGGCATGAAGACTTTATTCTTGTTACAAAAAAGAACTGTTGAGTTAATATAGTTAATATTTTGTAAAACTAATTACTTGACTATTTCTTTTATTGCTAACTATTAGCTGTTAGTAGACCGTAGGTTTTAGCATTTGTTGTTATCTCAAAATTTTAATTTTTTGTGAAAATTTGGGGTTTTGACAAAATCCCACACCTCATTCTAGTAAGCTCTCATTCTCGGATGTCTAGTCTGATAGCTGTCATTCACCTGATTTACCACAAGCTCCGAGTCCCCAAACATTTGGACCCTTCTTGCTCCTAAATCCTTTAGTGCATGCAGGCCCAATAACAAGGCCTCTTACTCTACTACATTGTTAGAGCATTCAAAAACCAACTTGTAAGAGTAGGCTTTGGTATCCTTAGTGGGGGATATTATATACACACCTGTGCCAGCACCCTCTTTAGCCACCAAGCCGTTGAAATACATCTTCGACAGTCCTTCGTCCTTTTTCTTCCTTTCCAAAGCTTCTAGCTCACTCGCCTCTTTTTTATCTTTTTGTGGCACAACGATTTCTGAGTTGCAAGGAGATATATCATTGAAGAAAATAGAGGACCCCAAGTCTATGTCAACAGCATAAACATGATGGATGTCAGGTTGAGATTGACTGCTCACGACGTAAGGAAACCTCTTCTCACTGTATAACCTTTTGTTTTCATTATCAATAGGAATTGTCGCATAGGTCATGTCCATTTCCAAGCTGCCTTTCAGCTTCGAAGTCTAATACCTTGACAGCAAAATACCAAACTTGGGAGGAATGTCGGCCACGATGACATCCATGACCACAATTTTAGATGGCAACTTATTTAAATATACCACCATGTCTTTATAATCAAAGGAATATAGGTCTTTATAAGGCATTGTAATCTCCAATCCCAGCATTTCCACCACTCCCTTTGGCATCAGATTGTGTGAGGCTCCTAAATCTAGCATGGAATTATGTAACACCATATCATGTACACTCAAGCTCATGTAAAAGGGGGGTACCTCCTCTTCATCACTATCCATGCTGTCAATCTTAAATCCCAGAATAATAGTAGGTGTGTCTTCAGTCAGCTCTAAGATATCCGGGTGAGCTTCTCCTTGATTTGCAATCATCTTCATTATAGTGTCCATGTACTCCTGATTCCTTAATAATTCATTGAAAGGAATCGAGACCTTTGTCTTAGCTAGCTTGTTTTGGAGATTAAAGATGGGAGGGGTTTTGCCCAGTTCGATAGGTGCTAATGGCTCCAACTCTCTGAGATTACTATTTCCCTTTTCCACTTCTCCAGGTGCCATCGGTCCCTTTTGTTTTTCATCTCCTCTCCTCAGGCTAGCCTGACTACTAGAAGTTTGTTCTGGGTTTAATCTTCCTTTAGGTATAGCAACTTCGCCAGCAGAGTCTCCACCTTTCTTATGTACAGCAACGTCTATGCTTCTTAACTTGATCTTCCTGACATCATCTATAGCATGCATATACCCTTTATGATATTGCTCCAATTCCCCTATCAGGGTCTTATCATCCACCTGAGCGAACATATCATGTTCCTCTTCATTCAAGTAGATATCAGAGTCCAAATCACCAAAATGATGGATATGATCTTTGGCGGACTCGACTTCATCTTCGATAGCCACATAGTTTTCAGGGAAAGGATGCCTGATTGGCTGTTGTTCTTGGTTTCTTGGATTCCTCACATCCCTGGGTCTGTTGGGTTGGACCAAGGGAGGGACTTGCCTCTTGAAATTAGGATTCCTTATCTGAGGTTCATTCTGTTCCCGGTTCACCGGCTTGGTCTCCACCGTTAGCCTATCCATCAATTTTTCCATAGTTTTTAGCATCATCTCAAACTTCACATCACTAGATGAAGAAGCAGAAGTAGTGGGATGTGCCTCTTCTCTACCTTTCCTTCTGTCAATCTTGGCCCTCGGTTTAATTTTTCCACATGCCATCATATTGGCCTCTACTTCTAGGGAATCAGTGAACATGGCTGGGAGGGTGTTTGACTTCCTTTCTCTCAATAAAAAAGAAAAATCATTGTCAAAGGCATCAGCATAATGAAGTTTAGCTGCCCTGGGAAAAGGTTTGATATCGGCAGGTATTGACTTGTAGACCCGCATGAATCTACTGGAAAACTCATGGACTGATTCAAAACCTCCTTTCTTGAGATTGTTATATTGAGACAAGACTTGTAATGGGATTTGGTTATCATCCCACCTTTCTATAAATATGGTTTGAAAACCAACAAAACTGTGGATAGAACTAGGTGGAAAATCTTTGTACCATTTCTTGGCTTCCCCAGATAAACTCTTAGCGAACAACCGCATTTTCGTATCTTCATCATCCACCTCTTCCAAGTCGATGAAGTCGTCGAACTTATCCACATGGTACCTTGCTAAGACTTTTCCATCCCCCTCATACAATGTGATTCTTTGGGTGTAATTCATGGGGAGGTCATGTATAACCAGAGCTAGGGCTAATGGGGAAAATCTAGCAGCAGCCATTGGGGTAGGTTGACTAGGAATAGATAAGGGGTTAGGAAACTAGGTGTTCTGAATGATAGGGGATATCTCTTTAGCTTTTGGTGGGGTCTCTAGGTTCAGCCACAAAGAATCAAGTAGATAGGATTCCAGTGTATTAGGGATAACCCCGATTTTCCTCAGCTTGAATTTAGATTTAAATTTGGTTGGTAGTCTTTCATCCCTAACCCCCCATTCAAGTTCCGCTATGCTATACAAATCTTGAGATGATGAAGTATCAAACAATGGAAAATCCACATTCTCTTTATTTATATTTCTAAGTATTATTTCCGGATTACCCACACTTAGTAAATTTTCGGTATCAAGGTTACCTCTCGTGTGGATCTTTCTGGAGGCCAGGATATCTAGTGCGATACTGGTCGAAGCAGGTGTGCATTCACCAGGAAAAACATACAACGTTCTCGTGAATTCAGAAATTTATGTTTGCCCCTAGAAATATCTTTCTTTCTGATCACCGGTCTCCTCAGTGGAGTCACCTTCTAGAATATTTCAATGGATTCGCTAGGGCAAATGATACAACCTTCTTTACATGTAAGAATCTCTATTGTCCCACAGAAATTCTTTATCCGTTGAATCTTTGTCATTCTTCCTAGGGATGATATTCAATCTTCGATCCCCGGCAATGGTGCCAATTTGTTAGCACCGGAATTGAGCCCAAGGTTGCAGAAGACTCGCTCTCAGGTAACAGCAAAACCACTTTCGAAGAGAGAACTAGCCTTCTACTCTTCCGAGAGGGATCTCTCACCAAATGTTAACAATGCCAGATACAAGTGAAACTATAAATTGTTTGTAAAATTGGTTGAAACAAAACACATAACCATTGGGCAATGGACTCAAGATATACAATAGAAATAAACAAAAATTATGCAAATGATTTCAACACAGGGAAAAGGTAGCCACTTAATCACAGTCGATTTATAATTGTCTGGTGGAAAAGAGGAACATGAACAGACCATCAATACAGAGCATTGAAAAATGAATTCTGTATTAACTTTAGAAGAAAACTTTAGTGAATATCTAAAAAAACAAACAGAGCATAGAAGGTATGAATTCCAAACTGTTATACACTAAGTTTTAGAAATGAAAGAAAACAAAATGTGAAAGACAAACTGGAATAACATTCACATAAGAAAAGAATCAACAGACTGTAAGTGCGAACGACACATGAATCCCTGTATGAAAACGTCGACCTCGGCTCTGCAATTATATTAATATTATCTTGAGATGCATATACAACAAAAATTACATTCGTTTCAACCCTTTCTCCTTCTTCAGGAGGTATATTTATAGCATTGGGATTTTCCTAGACCAACATCTAGGAATCAAAATTTGTTACAACAGAAGGACATCATCTAACCAACTCTTAGGTGGAACATCGATTGTGGTTTGCATAAAATAGCTTAACAATGAAATGTGGAATGTAGGAGGGAATAAGCACAAGGGTTCCTTATATTTTCATCTAGCGGGTTTCAACTGTACAAAGTCCTGAGAGAGGCGACAGTTGGGATGAGCATGCAACGTAGAGAAAAATTCCCATGTATTATCATTGCCACACCTACTGATGCACTTTGAGTTTGGTCGACCCATATTGCTGAATGACTTTCCATAAATCAGGACCGGGAAGGTGCGCAATGGCCATGTCGTACACTTGTGCTTTGAGCTCCATCATTTTCGGGTATGAAGTCTTAGGGACCTTGGCGCATGCGGCTTTAAAATCAAACAACAATTCAAAATCCATGGTCAATTTATCAAAAATGACCTTCCCTGACAACGATTGTTGCATATCTCCAAATTTTCTTTTGTCTAATTGGCAATGCACCAGGCACTCCCGATGCTCCTTCAAGGACAATAAAGGACCTTTTTCTTCCCAGAAAAAAGGGATTCCTCTGCGTACCAGTGGTCTAAATATCTTGATGACCTCTAGTAATTTGTGCTCAATAACTTTTATTTTGGCCTGTATAGCCTCCAACATCCTGTGCTTAGCAACTACCTTTCTAGATCCGGAGACAAAAACAACCCTATTTTGGATACCATATCGATTGGTGGAATCATCTGAAAAAGAGCTTAGGAAATTAATGGCATTCTCCGCTGTCGCCAAGGGCCTTCTCTGTACTTATCCTAATACTACCTGGACCTTTTTCTGGCTTCTGTCATAGTGTTTTCCTGGTCTTCAACGAAATCTAGATAAGGTCGGAACTTGTCAGCTTCTATAATGATATGATCCTAGATCAAATGCCTAGCTCCTTGCAAAGAAAGCTTACCGACCACCTGTTGGCTCAACTTGGAATTTTGTTGAATCATCTCTTGGCACTTCTCTTCTACTTTTTCTCTTCTTTATTTCTCTTTGACCCTTTCTTTTTCGAGTTCCTCGATCTGTTTTTTTAATTTAATGAGCTCTGTATATTTTAGGCCTATTTGGGACATTACTTTAGAGAAGGAAACCGTATCTATCTCTCTAGCCACACCTATGGATTGAATTGTATTCTCTGCACTTATTCCTTGAAGTTTTTTTTCCTTCATTGCTAATCTAGCTTTTACCTCTGCATTGCTATTCTTCAAAAGTTGGATGTCTGCTTCCCATTTCCTTTCCTTTTCTTTGACCTTTAGTATCTTGTCTTTGCAATCAGTAAGCTCAGCGTTCAATTTCTCTTTTTCTCTTTCAAAGTCAGTCAATTCTTCAGCTTAAGCGAGCTGGGTGGCAGGGATTTTTAACTTCTTCTTTAGGGTCTGGATCTCCTTCTCTTTGTCATTGATCAATTTCTGAGCCATACTCCCTTTATGTGCCAGTCCTTCCATTTGCATTGCCTCATTCTGTAGACTGTTGATTTGGGTTTTGAGTGTTTTGTTCTCCACTCTCACTTTCCTTAAAAGGTTTAAAGTTTTTTCTTTACTTTCCTCCAGCTTTGACACCTGTATGGTAGCCTTGATAAATCTCGTATTCAATATATCTCCAATCTATTTGTTGAGGTGAATTTTGTTAGGAGTGGGAACCTTTGAGAGGTTCACACTGAACTCTGACACCTTGCTTCCCATTGCCAAGGATAGGCTGAGGGTGTCAGTAGAATGATCTCTTACAGTTTTCAGTGCCACATTAGGGTAAGGCAACCATGATGCCTTGCTATATAGTTCTGCTATCTCCTAGAAATTATTGTGAGCCCTCTTTCAGTAGGAGCCTCGCCATTCATCTTTGGATGCATGCTTGCTTGGATTTTTCCCAACAAATATATACTCTTGTACCTTCAATCCGGCTATCTTGGGATTTTCCTGTTGCTATTCGTCCACTAAATTCTTCTTCTTCACATGTCCTTTTTCTTGGCCCCCTTTAACTAGCACCAATTGTTGTCCCTGTTCTATTTTATGCTTCTTGGGCATGCTGGTTGTGTCCATTTCTTTAGTGTCCATGGGCTCTGGAGCCCCTCTTTTTATTGATCTCTCTGACTAGTGATGAGAATTCCCCGGCTATTGAAACTACTTGAGCCAATTATCTTTGGGGAGAATTTTCCCCTGGTATCTGTGAGCTAGTGTCCTACTCTATGTTGGTTTCCATCAGGACAAGATTAGGGAAATCATCCCATTTTGTTGCTTCTATAAGTCCATATATTTCAGTATGTTCAAAAGGCCTATGTTTGTGAGCTTTTATCCTTTTGGAAATTATTTGGTGAGGGTCATAATTTACTGCTTATCCCAGGAAAAACTCCATGCCTCTAAGCAAATTGGTAACAAGGGGCAAAGCAGCCCTGTTTTTGAATGTGTATGGTCCTACTTCCCTTGGGAAAACCAAATTTGAACTTTTCATAAAGTTCAAGAAGTGCTCTTCTTCAACAATGATTTTTTGCCGGATAAATTACAAGGAGAAAACATTGGCAGTTAGGAAAGTGGGTAGAATGTAGGGTGGATTCCCAAAGCCATATAACCTTATGGTTGATCCAAATTCTGTGAGGAACCAGTCCCCTATCTTCTTGTTGTTTGACAGCTGTAGCATTTTCCTCATCTCAGGAAACACCCTAGGCAACCTTTCTTGGAAGAAGAGTTCATATATTTCAGCCATCAATTGATTCATGATTTTACAGTAATCAGTGGCCATCTCAGTAGTGATTTCCAGCTCTGGTACTTGTAGGTCTTCCTCATTATGAGCGATAAGAATTCTCAGTAAAAAGGACTGGAATCTGAACATTCTAGTGACATCAAAATTCACTAAATGAGAATGGATGTTCTCGGCCATGAACTCATCAAACTTAAGGCAGCACGATTGAGCAAATTGTCCAGGAAATTCAGTTTTGGGAAGACAATTACTCAAGATGAACAAAAGATTCAATAATGACTCAGTGACATAAGCATCAGTATCTAGACCTAGGAATTGATTGGTGAGGGATATACACCACTGGGTTTCTTCACTGAATTGGTTGAGGTCAACAGGGTAAGATAGGTCGATGGCTTCACTATCGGGTTTAAAATAGGCCTTCAAGAAGGCTTCCCTACTTTCGACTATAGACTCCCTAAAACAACATATAATACTCTCTTCCTGGTATTCTTGGGATATATGGACGAATTCATTGGGGATATCTAGGGTCTTGTGGATGAAAAAAGCTTGGACTGAGCAAAGGATTTTAGATTTTGATTTATTCATGATGACACCTTTGGCGGAAAAGAAATTGTCTGCACACCATTCGACAAATTCATGGAAATGGGGGGTTTTTCCAACAGAGAAGAAATGAAAGAAAGATTTAAAAACACCTCAAGTATCTCCACCTCGGTCTTAAGATCTTCCAATTTGTCCCTGGTGGTTTCAATGGCCTCTCCTACCAGGATGGTATAAAAAATCTCAGCATTCTTGTCCACCAAAATTTCTTCTGCCCTTTGACCTGTGGTCTTAGGTTCGACATCATCTCTCACCCCTACCACTTCTATTCTATCCATCTTCAAATAGCATTGAGAAAGTATTAGGGGCCTACCTTGTTCTGCAGCACAATCTCCTGGCTGGTCTGTGTTGGCACTCTAGATGTGGTTGGATATTTGATGGCTTCGAGGTTTCAGGAAAGACAAATATTTTGCAACTTCATGTGGACCTCTTTATAGTTTTTCACACAACATAACCTTCATGCCCTTCCCAGGAGGTTTTTACCGTAGATATTACTCTTTGCGATATGACCCGTAGGTACGCGAGGCTCTTTATGCTACATCTTCCTCTACCTCGTGCGCATGCAGCTCAACCGTCGATCGAGACCAATTTTCTTCACAACTGTTGATCTGGGCGGACCCCACCATTCTTCGCAAAGTGAGGTTCTGTTTCCCTTCGTGCTACTCCAACTTGTGAAATGAGCTATAATCGTTGATCTCCCTCCATTCTCATATGTATTTTCGATCGAAATGGCCCATACCACTTTTCGCAATACAGAATTTCTACTTCGTCCTTTCTAATTTGGGATGCAAAATCGCTTTCAACCGCAGATCTTCTTGGGTGCCATTCTCGATCGTTATATGCATCTGTATTTTAAACTATTTTGCAATCTGAAAAAGTGGCTTTTGTCAAGAATGTTCACCGTGCGAAATGGTTTGACACCGTTGATCTGCCACCAGATCAACCTCAACCTTTGATCATGATCCCCCTTTAACGCCTTCAGCGCACCCAACGTTTTCTTCTTTACCCCGCTTCTCCGATCCACATACTGTTTTGCTACTTTCGACATTCCTTGCCGAATCTTATTCCAAAGGCTGAGTGTTATCTTGTGTGTGCCATAAGCCCCTTCCACGAATATTGCGCTACCATCCCAACACTTCTTGATGAGGCTTAAGTACGTGAGTATCTATTATGACCAAAATTTAACAGAGTGTTAACACCTAGTAAAACAATACCCCTTAGGGAATTAATGTATTCCATGTAACGTGTGATAAACAGATGTTGTATCTAATACTGAAATTAGAGGATTGGGAAAATTACATAAAATATTAATATGTATTATCTTATGATTTTGTCCTTGCGTTAAAAGGGGAGTTAGGTTATATGACCGCCACCTTAGAAATTATTAGTATGTAAGTAACGAGATCTAGTATATGGAACCATAATACATCCCATCATGTTAACACAATTTTGGCTATTTGAAGCTTGTTGGTTACAAGTGTGTTGCACCAATGTTAAAAACTCTTGTGGAAAGGAGTGGGTTAATTTAGGAGAAATAGTATTATAAACCTACTCTCACCTTTAAGGAACTCTATCCTTTAGTGTCTATATAAAAGTTTTAACACGTCTGTTTACATCGCTTGCGTCGCCTTGTTAAAAAGGGGGGTTTTACTCAAATCACAAGAGTCCCATCAAAGACTAGATTGTTTCTTTAAATACACTAATAGGTAAGGAGAACTACATATCACTCGGTATTTCTACGTCTCTAGCTTAAAACTCATTATTGTTGCGTAGAGTAGGAATGTCCCTTCACTCGCAAATATCCAAAGAGATATGAGTGAAGATGTTTATTTGTTATTTGAAAATAATAAGTGAATGAACGTCGTATAATGTTATGTAATAACATTGCAGGATTATGTGAGGAACACTACCAATAGAAATTGACTATTAGTTAAAGTATTCAGTGAATGAAATAATAAAGTTAAAAATGAGTAATGTTTTACTTTTTTTAAATTGTCGGATTTTGAGGTTTTATGAACCAGGTATTAACTATGGATTATGTTATTTGCGTACTGACATCACACGATGTTACTATGATTATGACCGTTTCCATAATCAATGTAGAACGTGGATTATAAATTCACTTGTAGAAATAAGTTGAGCCCAATTGCTAAAAAATGAGCAAGGAGTTATTTTTGGATGGTTTACAAGATTGTAACAATCATGAATGATGGTAGAGGTACAAATATTTACTACTGATGATTAAATAGATGAAATTATTGTTTATCGATAGATGATAATTAGATTACAACTAACCATGAAGTCGATTCACAGAACGGGGAAACGACAATGAAATCACGTAAGCACCAAAGTCTGTGTACAATCAAAAGTTGTAATTAACATTAAATATGAACAAGGAAAACATATGTTGTGAGAGAACAACAGTGTTAGGAAAGTTATTGTTGTGTGAGCACATTGGTGTTAGGAAAATGAAGTGGCAAGAAAATTGATGATCTAAATCTACCTTGCTTTTCCTCGACTCAAGCAGGAGGCTTGGTGGAAAAGGAATTCCTAGACTCAAGCGAGGAGGATTTAGGGGAATCGTGGAAGATTTTATGATATCAATAGCAATAACTAGGCAAAACCTCGACATCTATAAGACAAGGCGTTGTTTGATGGCATTCAGGAGAAAATATTTGAATAGCAATCAAAAGGGAGAGTAACCTAAAATATAGCCCGTAAGTCCACACGGGAATTTGTAAAAGAACTCAAGGGAGAGTTTGATGATATAACGAACAAAAAATGTGTTAATTTTCCAAGTAATTAGACTGTTGAATGTGAAGAAAGACCCGAGTAGGAAAAATTCCCTCAAAGGTGAGGAGGAATGAGGAATTTTAATGTTTCTAATTGAAAATTATGTGAAATTGATGATATTAACTTATGAACGAAAGAGAGGTTTACCTCAGGTTCAGGAAAATTTAAGTATCCAAATGTTGGAGATAAAATACATCTTCCCAAAAGATGAGTAATTATGTTCTACTTATGAATCAATTACATTATGGAAAAATAATTAGGTATTATAATACAAATAAAGACTATAAGATGTTCCATACATTGCAATTGTTGTGTTCTAGAAGGATCCATGATTTATGTTTTAAGTTGATTTATAAAAAATTTGGCATGTTTTATTGAATAAATTTTGGGTAGACCCAATATTTTTACATGAAACTACAGGTCTTGAAAAACAGCGACTTGCGAAGATCAAGAAAGATCCAAGGGGATCAAAACAGAAAAGATGATTCAAGAGAAGAAGGAAATTTGTTGAAAAACAGGAACACTAAGGACGGTGTTATCTTAAGGAGGGCGGATGTAATATCCCTCTTGCATACCCCTAAAAATTTTGTAATGTTGACTGTTTATTGTACTTTTGTTCTGGTGAGGAGCTCAAGGCCAAGGCCCCACCAAAAACAAGACCTTGTAATCTATACGAGTTAATTCCCAAAGTGGTAAACTTAGGGACTTAAGACATTAATGCAAATTAAAGATAGGAAACTAAACCTAATAGGGCTAAAAGTGAATGGTTAGGGAGCCAGGATGTAATACCCCCTCATTATGTGACCAAGAATGGCAAAGCATAAGTAAAAAGAAGTGTAAGTGTAAACCCTAGACTCATCAGATTATAGGTGAAATTTAATAACACGAGGGGACTGAAAAAGGTGTGCGACTAAAACAATTATCATGGACTAATTACTTTAAGGGGATGGTAAAAAATTTAGTTGTGCCTCGAGAAATGTGAGAATGTTAGTAACTCCTTAGATGACCTAAACTCCTAGGTATCAACCTAACATAAAGTAAGTCGTGACGAGCCCAGTTTACTCAGTTAACAAAATAATTGATCTTTATGACCCTCTTTTTAAAAAAATGAAACGACATGTCTTAACTAATACTCATTAAAGCATCAAGAACCCAAGAAGTATGCTCAATACATTACTAGCATAGATACAAGCTATACGTAAAATATTGAAATACAAGTATAATTTACCATGTAAAACCATACAAAAGATATAACTATATATATATATATATCACTTATATCATAAGTGTTGATGTAATTGTAACTTCGGAATGTATTCACTTGTATATCTTATGTATTGTACCCCGATGTTTATTCTAGGAAGTGTCTTTAATGTATTTGAGTCATTTCATGCCCCGATGTTCCTATCATGATATTCAATAATGTAAACAAGTCATGTAAAGTCATTGTGGGTAACCCTCCTATTTGATCAAGGGTTAAAGTCCCTGCAGTTGTGGGTCCCTAGGGTTATTAGACTATCCTAGAGAAGTAAGCCCTAGGTGAGTTATTGTAAGTCAGGAAAATAGTCCCCACCATTGTTTTAAGGATAACCCTCCTTGTTGATCGGAGGGGAAAATTCCCCACAGTTGTGGGGAACTAGGGCTATTAGACTCTCCTAGAGATGTCAGCCATAGTAAGTAATTGTTAAGTGGGGCTGACATGTTGGAGTGGAAATTAAGTGAATGAAAGAATATAAATAGAGAGTGAGACTCTCTATTTATAACACACACACTCACTCACTGGGGTCCATGAGTGAGAGAGGAGAAGCTCTCTCAAGTGAGACAGAGAGAACAAGCTGTTGGAGATCATATTTATGTTTTCAGGTTTTACTACTACCATTGGTGCTCATTCTATCTTTGAGGAAGTTGTGGGGTTTTCTCCTTTATGGTTTCCTCGAGGAAAATTCTTTGTGTCTCTTGTCTCTTTTGTTTATTGTTGTGCATGTTATTCTCTTAGATAAGATCCTAAGATCATATTGCTTAAATGATAAAAATATAACATGGTATCAGAGCTAACCTGAGAAGAAGACATTGTGTATCTGCAGAAGCTAGGGCTTCTTACTTTTTGGGTCTCTTTCCACAATCCACCAGCAAAATTATGCTTGTCTGGCCCTCCATTGAAAGGCGCATTTTTCTATCAAAGCAGAATTTGATTCTGAGCATTTTCAGTTTTTGGTGCGGGAGATTAGGGAATTTTACAAAAGAAGAATTTTTTAGTGAGCCCAGAATAGGATTTATATTCTCATCAAAATCGAATTTTAGAGACCTGGGTCGATATTTTTTCTTGGGTAAAAAACTAGGAAAGTCAAACCCTAGTTTGACCCTGGCCTGGAAAAACCCTAAATACTAAAACTGATAATTTTTGGTAAATTCGCTATATCTTGGGATTCCAGAAGTATCAGGGGCCGAAACTTTCACAGATCGAAGATAAAATCCTGATGTACACTTTATCCAACTTTTCACATCAGATATGATATATTTTAGGACATATGATTCCTCCAAGTTAGGGTTCCAGCCTCTTCGAGGATTCATCCCTAAACAGGACACCTAGGGAGAATTTCTATATCTCGAGCTACGAAGGTCTAAATCGAATTTATTAAGATGTTCCAGAAAGGGCATATATTTTAATTTCTTTGGTAGAATTTTTATACCTTGAAGATGAAACTGTGACATGTGGAAGTCCATACAACTTCACTATGCTGAAAAGTCCTGAAATAGGTCACCTTGGGAAAACGATCATAAGTGCTAATTGGTGAAACCAATTCTGATGAAACCTATTGTGTTGGAACAAGAACAGGAGAGGCTACCTCAGTAGGAAGTTTTAGACACATATGAGAATTAATTGTGGAGATAACATAGAAACAGTATCAGCAAGTTCTGTAGAAGAAATTGGAAAACTAGGGATCCCTTTCCGAGAGCTTCCCTCCTTTGTTTTCAGAAAAGGACTACATTGGATAGCTCACCTTGAAGAGTTCTATATTTCTACCCAATCAGACCTGAAAGATTCCAAGTTTTGAAAATTAAGGTTTCTTTGACAAACCCTAGATCATCCAGCTCCAGAACCAGGATGGACACCTTAAATCGGTAAGATCTAATCTTTTGCTATTTTCATTTGAGGTTCTCATTTCAAAGTGATCTAGCACATTAGCTTGATGATAAGCTTGGTGAAGTTGACAAATTACAAGCATGCAAGTATAGGATCTCACTATTTCTTGAAGGAAATTAATTGGACACCCACTTAGACACCCACATAAGTGGAAAGGATCTAGTTCAAGATGGAGATGAGGCTAAAAGCCTTACACAAGAAGAACTTGGTCAAAGCCAAAAAGATCATTGTTGATTCAATCATGGATCACCTTGTACCACAAGTGTCTTCTCTAAAGACACAAAAAGAGATGTTTTATTCCTTTACCAAGATATTTTAAGGGAAGAACATAAATCAAAATATGACTTTGAGAAAACAGTTGAAGAATGTGAAGATCCAGAATGCAGAGACCATACAGTCATACTTTACAAGGGTCTCTCAAATCAAAGAACAACTTTTAGTAGTAGAAGAAGAAGTGCAGAATGCAGAAGTGGTGATCGCCACCTTAAATGGCCTCCCAAGCTCATGGGATTCATTCATGCAAGGAATGTGTTCCAGAAGGAAGTGATTACTTTCAGCAGCCTCTGGGAAGAAGAAGAATCTCGACTCATATTAAGAGAAGAGAAGATGGGAGCAACTGAAGCTCAAGCTCTCACCATCCAAAGAAGATCCCTCAAGTGATGAGGAGTATGAAGAACTCAACTTTGGGAGAACCTCTTATCCATATTAGCATTTGTATGAGAAATGATGAATGAAGAAGATGATGAAGCTGAAGGCTCAAGAAGGAGTCTACTCACGAAACAAATAAAGATAAAATTGTCATTTCATGATATTTTTTTTGTTATGCGTTTGTTTATATTCAGTTGATGTATTATGCATGATAGAATGCTTTCATTAATGATAGTATACTACTAATATGCATGTGATGGGTAAGTATCTCATGGTGCTATACAACTCTCCATTGCTACTTATCCAGAATGAAACCTCTTTGCTGACATATTGGATTAGTGCACAATCTCAGAGTTGTCTTGGTAGAGATGGAAGGCATCGAGAAAGTTTCTGTGAGATATGGATGAATGTTGTATTGGCTAAAGTAGTTACATGATCATATATTTATGCATAAGAATTTACTAATATGAATATGCATTATGAAATGTTTCTAATCATACAACTGGTGCATTTGAATTGTAGGAAAGATCGCATACATAATCACCTACAAGAAAAGAAGGATGAGACTTATTCCGAAGAACAAGTGACAAAAAATAAAGAAGAATATGACGATACTTTCAAAGAATTCAAGAGGCCTCAAACACAGTGCAGTTATGTAACACTATTGAGTGACATCATTGATGCAAATCCTTCTATCTATGAAGAAGTATCCAAGAAGAAAGGGAAGGAGAGTACTAGGTCAAGAAGAATGATGTCTATGATGCAGCATCGAGACCTGAAGGGAAGTCTGTAGTATCTTCCATATGGATCTACAAGATCCAACATGAAGTAGATGACAACATCATGGGATACAAGGTAGGATTCATAGCATGAGGCTTCTCATGGAAAGAAGGCATAGAATACAAAGAGAAATTTGCATCCAGTGGGAGTTGAGGCACATGACAGGCAGAATCATGTGTGTAAATTAAAGAATACCTTATACGAGCTCAGAAGACACCCATGGGATAATACATACATGAGGAGCTTGAAGAGGATGGCAAGCTCATAGATGGGTGCGAGAAGAATGTTTTCAAGATATAGGATCTTGGTATCCAGTGACCCTAGATGGATACATAGAATATTAGTAGAAGAGGAAGCTACTTGTCACTCCGTTACATAATGTTTCAAGCATAGACTACGAAAGATAGAGGGAGAATGATGCTCTGCTTCAAAGGAAGTGACTGCAGAAGATCTTGAGGTTCAACATGGTACGACAGGATGGATATCTTACTGATGACTCTATGCTTTATTGAGAGTAAAAAAGATTCCAACATTTTCTTCAAGGTTGAAGGTGGAAGACTGATGATGCTCCTGCTATATGTTGATGACTTGTTCTTGACAGAAAAGAGGAAGTCATTAAAGTTGTAAGAAGGAAACTTGCTACCGAGTTCAAGATGAAGGGATTGGATATGATGCGCTACTTTCTAAGCATGGAGGTGTGGTAGAATGCAGATGAATCTCCCTGGGACAAGGGATGATGGACCGCAAGGACATAACCAAACCTATGGAATCGAACCTGAAGCTATTGAGTGATGCTTCATCAGAAGCGGTTGATGCTACAATGTATCGTCAGATGATTGGGTCCTTGATGTACCTGACAAATACGAGACCATATATTTTATTTTCTATGAACACCTTGATCCAGTTCCTGACAGATCCGAGACATGTTCACTTGATTATTGCAAAGCATATTCTGAGGTTCATGAGGGGTACAGTTGATTATGGGCTCAAGTATGAGGCGAATTAGAACATTAACCTGGAGGGTTATGTTGATTCAGATTGGGCAGGTAGTGCCATCGATAGGAAGAGCACTTCAGGGTGCTGCTTCAGTATGGGATCAGGTGTGATCTCTTGGTTTAGTAGGAAACAGTCTTGTGTGGCACTGAGTATAGCTGAAGCAGAGTATGTCGCAACGTGTTCAGCTAGTTGTGAGGCAGTATGGTTAAGGAAGCTACTGTCTAATTTATTTGATCTCTAGTTGGATGCTACTTGTATATATTGCAACAACCAGAGTCGTGTGAAGTTTTCTGAGAACCCAGTGTTCCTTGACAAGTCGAAGCATATCGAGATCAAATATCACTATATCAGGGATATGGTGTCGAGAGGAGAGGTGAAGCTCCAATATGTTGCGATGGACAAACAGATAGCTGATGTGTTGACAAAGCCATTGGCAAGAGTGAAATTTGAGTACTTCAGGGAGAAGCTTGGTGTTCTCCAGATCGAGGTTCGCTTCAAGCGGAAGTGATGAGTCCGTGAGCCATTCTGACATGGTGAAAGGATTGGTTCCTTCCATGGTCATATGTAAGGCCTAAGCCATTTTTTCATGGTGAGAGGATTGGTTCCTTCCATGTTATATGTGAGTGCTGAGCCATTCTGATGTGACTGTAGGATTGGTTCCTACATGATCAAATATAAGTGTTGAATGCCATTCTATGGGAGAATGGAGGCACCTGGTCAGTTACAAGGAATACTCATCCTGGGTTTGAGAGCCTTTCTGACATGATGTGTCTATAAATTTTCCTATCATGGTCATATTTAAGCGCAGAGCCTTTCTGACATGATGTGTCAATAAAGTTTCCTATCATGGTCAGATGTAAGTGCAGAGCCTTTCTGACATGATGTGTGAATAAAGTTTCCTATCATGGTCAAATATAAGTGCAGAGCCTTTCTGAAATGATGTGTGAATCAAAGTTTCCTATCATGATGTGTGAATAAAGTTTCCTATCATGGTCAGATATAAGTGTAGAGCCTTTCTGACATGATGTGTGAATAAATTTTCCTATCATGGTTAGATATAAGTGCTAAAGAATATGAAGACCTACTTGGAGGCTAGGCCTACAACTAACATGAAAAAGTGTTGGCTCTGTAGAACTTCCTGTGATGAGAAAAATCATGAGATAGAACTCATGATGATGATCAAGTGGTGATGATCCAAATTGAGTGATGATCCAGATCCAGTGATGATGTTCCAGTAATGATCCAGATCCAGTGATGATTTAGATACGATGATGAAGATGACTTGAAGATGAAGATAACTTGAAGATGAAGATGACTTGAAGATGAAGATGACAAGAAATTGATGATGATCCAGTTGATACAGAGAAGAAGACCAATGGTGACAAATTGTGTCCAGAGAATACCTTCCTAGTCAAGAGGGAGTGTTGATGTAATTGTAACTTCGGAATTATTTCACTTGTATATCTTATGTATTGTACCCCGATGTTTATTTTAGGAAGTGTCTGTAATGTATTTAAGTCATGTCATGCCCTAATGTTCCTACCGGGAGATTCAAGAATGTAAACAAGTTATGTAAATTCAGTATGGGTAACCCTCCTATTTGATCAAGGGTTAAAGTCCCCGCAATTGTGGGGCCCTAGGGCTGTTAGACTATCCTAGAGAAGTCGTCCCTATGTGAGTTATTATGAGTTGGGGCAATAGTCCCCACCATTGTGTTAAGGTTAACCCTCCTTGTTGATCAAAGGGGAAAATTCCCCACAGTTGTGGGGCACTAGGGTTATTAGACTCTCCTAGAGATGTCGACCCTAGTAAGTAATTGTTAAGTGGGGTCAACATGTTGGAGTGGAAATTAAGTGAACGAAAGAATATAAATAGAGAGTGAGACTCTATATTTATAACACACACACTCACTCACTGGGGCGCATGAGTGAGAGAGGAGAAGCTCTCTCAAGTGAGAGAGAGAGAGAGAACAAGATGCTAGAGATCATCTTTATGTTTTCGGGTTTTACTGCTACCATTGGTGCTCATTCTAATTCTGAGGAAGTTGCAAGGTTTTCTCCTTTGCGGCTTCCCCGAGGAAAATTCTTTGTGTCTCTTGTCTCTTGTGTTTATTGCTATGCATGTTATTCTCTCAAATAAGATCCTAAGATCATATTACTTAAATGATAAAAATCTAACAATAAGAACTAAAAGAAATTGGAATTATAAATTTGTATGCACATATATATATTTATAATAACATAACTTATCATATACAGTGACGTATAATTCGAATTGTCCAACTTATCATATACAACGACGTATAATTCGAATTGGGACATGGGGATTTCTATGCAATAATGATTAATTTTAAGGGTGCGATTTCCCTGGAGGAAATCATGGGAATTATTCCGATAACGAGAAAGTGATTCCATATGTATTAAAATTACAAACATTTGGAGGGATAGTTGCGCCACTTGACTCTTGGATAGCTAAGAGGGGGCAAACCGAGTTAATATGCCAACGACTATCAGGCTTTTGGGAGAGCAGTCTCTGCCTTTATAAGGGAAATCTCTACGCTTTCTATGGGGAGAGAAGCTCTACACTTTTTATAAAGAAAAATATCTACATTTTTGAAAATGGAGGGATCTTTGTGTTTTTTAAAGGGAGAAAGACTCTCTGTGTTTTTCAAAGAAAAATGATCTTTGCGTTTTGATATGGAGGTAGTGTGAAATGAGGGAGAAAGGTTTTGGGAAATGGGATTTGAGTTTCTTATTGGTGTTAGCTATTCACATAGCAGTCGTAAGGTGCACGAAAGGCTTTGCATAGCATTCGAAGGGTGGACAACCACCAGATCGAAATTCTCATATGATTTTGGTAATCTATTAATTCTTTTATTAGAGGAGTTTATGTTATAGATTTGGAAAAGTAGTTATTAATAATAGTTGAATTGATTGAAATGCATTATTTTATTTGATGAGTTTGTGATAAAGTTCTGGAAAAACGTAGCTATTAAGGATAGTGGAATTCTTCCAGTACTCTACAAACATTGCTAATTCCATGTATTGATTAGAATCTCTTTAGATTGAATGGATAAACATATCCATACTTTAGGCTATCCTGTGCATATGGTTTGGATATTTCACTGCTCATGAATTTGTTAAATCCAGATCCATTTTTTTATATGGTCCTCATTATATTGTTTAAGATCATTACAAATCAAATGGATAAACAAATGCATTCCTTAGGCTATCCTCTATGGGTTATCTTGAAATCGTTGCACCTAGAATTGCTAAGTCGATCCGTTTTTCAATACGACCCTCAATTGTATTGTTTAGATTCATTACAGATTGAAGGGATAAACAGATCCATTCTTTATGTTATCCTCTGTGTATTTGCTGTAAGTCGTACTTTGGTATTAAAAATCATATCCATATTGTATGTTTTAACTCTGCATATTATCGCTTTTTGTTTCGTAGCAAAACCAGATCTCCATTACATGATCCTCTGTGTGTTTGAGATAGCATCCACGATTAGAGCATAACTAGTTAGGATCCTCTTGGTGTTAGATCTGTGTTTGGCTTAACCCCAGGATATATTATGTGGAGCCCTCTGCCTGGGTATATAGTTCTGAATATATTAAATACAGAGGGATTCATTACTACTTAGATCGTATTCTTCATGGATATGGAATTATTCATGGAGATCAATAACCCTCTATCTGGTTAGATAGATCTGAATCTAGCAGATACAATGGGTATCAACATTATAGAATACAATCTCCTTTGTTTCATGCATTATAGAGGCTCGAACCCTTACTTTATGTTTTGAATGTAGATCCCTTACCTCTGTATGGTTCCCTTATCATATAGGTCAGATTTCTGTGTACACTATTCTATCGTTGTGTTTAATATGTGGGAAAATGTGTTGAAGGATAGGTAGAAGATTCATTATCCCCATAAGGTAACTTCTTTCTAGTGTCCACATGGATGAATTGTGTATAGATCTGCAGGTTTGAACTGTGCTCACGATTTCCAGATCTTATCGATAATCATTGTTACCACTAAGTTGTACTTAGTGGTTTTCTATCAAGTGAGCCTGGTGAACTGGACAGGGTTAACTTGTTCAGACTTCAGAGGACCTGTGGAAGTACTTCTGGGAAGTGCTTTTTGTATCATATCACATGTTCATACCCCATGAGGGAATTGTAATAAATGTTCCGGCATGATAGTGTCTGTAAAAGACTCAGTCTCTTAGAGTTTATTTGTCAATCTGATCATCCCAGGGTGTTTTTTCCCTTGGTTATTATTGGTTGTTGAACAAACGGCTGATAATTTCTGA
Source organism: Pseudotsuga menziesii (assembly GCA_001517045.1). Classification (NCBI taxonomy): domain Eukaryota; kingdom Viridiplantae; phylum Streptophyta; class Pinopsida; order Pinales; family Pinaceae; genus Pseudotsuga; species Pseudotsuga menziesii. The sequence goes on along the minus strand of LPNX010914924.1, from coordinate 98,523 downwards.
GTTTTTCACTCCATACTTCCAAAGTTGGGGTGGTCGGCTTGGAATTTAGGCCTATTGAGGTTATTAGAGTCTATGTGTCAATGTATAAACATGCTAGACATCATTTTTGAGTCATATGAATATGTCTAAGTCCCCCTAGGTGTTTTTCATTTTTTCAATTTTTTAGTTTTTTCAGTGTTTTTTATTAAAATTTAATTTTTCCAAAACTTAGGCTATTTTTTAATAGTTTAATTGGAAAAATTGATTTTGTAATAAAAGTGGGCCAAATAATTAGTTTCATTCATGTAGGTGCTCATTTTCAAGCTAAGAGCACCATGTAAACCCATGGACCCACTGTTTCCTACTTTTGAGTGATTTTCCATCACTCGGGTCAGAAAGCCCCAAAAATCAATCATTGATTAATTTAATTAATAAATTGATGAATAATGGAGCAAATCCAAAATAAATAAATCAATGGATTCTCAGCTGATTTGATTGAAATCAGTCAGATCTGAAGCAGATTGACTGGATCTGACAAATCCTTGACTGAAGGAGGTGATCATATCAGATCCAGAGTTGATCTTGAGCATCCTTTATGGGGAATCTCTCCCTCCCTCTCTCCTCAACACGGTTTGGCTCATCTGGATGAGTTTTGGGCTGATGTGTTAGTGTATGGGTTGATGTTTCAGCCAGATCAGGCCCCCGGTTGACAAGTAGGCTCAGTTCAGCCTCGGTTCTGCATTGATGAACTCTCCATCAGTTGATTTCACTTGATTCCATGAGGAATTTCGCCCCCCCTGGGCTAGATGGCCCGCAAATTGTATATATCTTGCTTGAGGCTCCCTCTTCCAAGCTAGTTAGAGCTGGACTGAAGGGATTGCCATTGTAACTCTGTATTTGATCATTATTTGTGAATAAAGAAGCTTTGGACGCTATACTGTGTAGTGCTTTTGATTGTGTGGATGATCAGTGTTATGCTGCTGATGTGGTAGCTGCAACTTCTTGTCAAATGCTGTGCTGTTTCTGTGATCTGGCTTCAAGGATTCAGCTGAATCTAGTAAGGGTATAAACTAGGAAAGCTAGATTGTTTAATCTTGTTTATCCATATGATGTATGCTCAAAAATCTTAGTTATATGCTTAAATAAGGTTATTTCTGCATAATCTCTCATTTTTGTTGCTTTATACATCCATATCCAGATCTCACGAGGTTTGTCTAGGCTTGTGTTATTTAGTTGCAGGTTCCCGATTGGATGAGGTTGTGGATCTAGATTAACTCCTTTCCTATCCAATAAGCTCAATATTCTGTCCCTCATCACTCCACGAAAGGGCCTCCTTCTAGCTTGCTCCATTCAAGCAACGATCTGACCTTCTCTCCTCTTCTTCTCATTTCTACAAAAAATCAACACTTTACCCGGTTACCTTTTCAGTTCATAGCTGTGATTTTATTTGGATCTATTTCATCAAAGTAAAATATACATAGATCTAATATTTCATAGCTCATATCCTAGATCTTGCACTTAAAAAATTATCATAAGCATCCCAGATCTAGTTGTAGGGAAATTGTCATTTTTGCATGAATTTGAAAGAAAACTTGTAGATCACATGCATTAGATTTCCTTTCGCTGTTATAAATTTCAATATTCTGCAATATCAGTGCATTTTAAATGGCTGCACAAATAGAAATCCAATATCCCAAGGAAATCTTGCTTTCCTTGGTTCCTTTTTCGTCCGTTTAGCCAGTTTAATTTCATCATTTTTTTGAGATAAAATAGGCTGACCCAAAGGTACTCTTAAAGTGATTTTGGGAATTTGTTATTATAACATGCTCGCTGTCCTTTATCAGGTCTGACAGAGAAGAATGGAAGCTGCTGTCCAAAGTGGCTTTTGGAGCGCTCAAATCCCCCCAGGGGTCTCCCTTTTGTCACAAAATTCTTAAAATTTTTGTATAACTATAAGATATTGGTTTCAACCTGTATAAGGACCAAGAAGAACTGATATATGAATCCTATAATATTTTAACCATTAATAAATAAAATTTCCTTTGGAATAGGCTCTTTCGAGCCCATTCCCCATCCCCCCTAGGGGGATTCGCGTCGGTGCCATTTTCGTCGTTTTCTGCTTATTTCCTTTTTACTAGAATTGATCTGATTTGCAGGGTAGTATATTTGATCTTGTTGTTAATTCCATATTCCATATCTTACTTTGAAAAGTAATCATAATACTTACCCCACGATTTCCCGAGTGACCCGAAAGGGGAAAGAGATTCGTGGTAGGATTAATCAGAAAACCAGATTTGTGTAGTTGTTTTATTTGTTCTATCATTTGTTTATCATCAGCTTTAAAATTAAGCCCTCCTCGATTCCCCTATTGAGATCCACTTGGATCGAAAGAGGTTATTGGAGGCTTTTCTTTTAAACAAGAACACATCTCTTAAAAACTTATTAAAATTTACAAGAATCTAGTGTGTATGCTCTGCACTTAGCTGCGGTTCATCCGATCAGTCAAGCTGTATCAAAATCACTTGGGTGACTAGCATAATTAGGACTCACCTTCCCCAATTAACAAACCATCAGGTGAAAATCCAACACCTCGATCAAACCTTTACGGTGGTAAAATACCCAAAGGAAGCTGGAACCTACTGAAAAGTGACCTCGGGGCGCCGATCTCTGTCACACCCTAATGGGTGCGTTACGAACATAGCCCCAGAGACTCCATTTCATCCCACATATTCCTTGCGGGTAGCCATGTAGGTTTTGTTTTGGACATACTCCAAGTACTCTTGGGTATATTTGGAGTCCCCCTTTTAGCCTAATTTAATCAATTCATACTTCAATTTTAACTTAAAACATACCAAGATGCAATCGCAAAACATTCACTCCAAACACATGCAAGCACACTGATCTATTTGATTTGACTCCATTATTAAGGCACTGGTCATTTTTGCTTCATATATATATTGTTTATCAGCTTTGTGCTTTCATGTGTTATTTTCGTATCTTGTCATCTTCAATTGTTTATAGTTAAAATATTCAAACTCCTGAATAACTGATTCAGTTTAACATCACCACACTAATAAATCATCATTAGTAACTTAATAGGGTCTACCCCCCTTGGCTCCGTTAGGAGTTGAGCCTAAACGGAGGAGTCAAGAACAAGGTGATAGTCTTGACTCGAGACTTGCCCCCAAGGACACACCGAGTGGCTTGAAGATTTCTGCCACGTGATCCAGGTGTGTGAAAAGGCGGCAACAATCATGTCCTCGAATACTGGCATAGGATATGGACTGATTATGTTGTGTTGTTGTTAGTTTGTGTATAGATTTGCAGGTTTGAATTGTGCTCACGATTTCCATATCTGAACAATAATCATGTCTTCCAATACTGGCATAGGATATGGACTAATTATGTTGCATTGTTGTTAGTTTGTGTATAGATCTGCAGGTTATAAACTGTTGATGTAGCATTGAAAATGGTTTCAGTGTCGGCATTGGATATATACATTAGATCTGAATGCCACACCCAATTCAAATCTACATTGGGCATTTTCGAGCCATGGTATGCACTTTTATGATTTAGTCCATATTAGGTGTTTTTACCTATATAATACATGTGTGTGTGTGTGTGTGTGTGTTTGTGTGTAAACTTTGCTTCCTTTTGTGCGTATTAAATTAAGTTAAATGGTATTCCTATATTTGAGTAAGGATGGGTAACCAACCAAGTAATATTAAACCTTGAAAAGTATCTTGGTATTCTTGCTTAGGATACCGAAAAGAACAGGTTAGAATTCATGTCGCAGTCTTTACCTTAGTATTGAATCGTTAAAATACTATCGGTGAGAGAGTCTATGAAGAGAATGGAAATATCATATGGCAACAATGATGTTGTGGATTTTAACCTTTTATAGGAATAAAAATCACATGATGCGATAGTTTTTGTGGACGTAACCCATGGATTGGGTGAACCACGTACATTGGTGTCTCTCTTGTTTTGTGTCTAAATGTTTCATTTTCCTGGTATTGCTTTATGTACTTGTAATATTGTTCTACAACCTTGTCAATTGATTAAATACTTTAGAAAGGACAATCAAGGAAATTTATTGGTATCATAATGATTTTTGTCGCCACACTAGTATTGTTTTAAAGGAACTATGGTGATGAAATGCTTGTCGACTACACCTCTTAAGGTTATGAATAATAATTTATGGGAATTACATTAGATATTGTAATCAACATGACTAATATATTGATGATTGTAAAGATATGCTATGGATATGAATGGAAGTGTACCTCTAATGTTTCATTAGTTAGAAATAAATAATGAATAGTTTTTTTTCCAAATAGATCATCTTACTTAAGGGGGATGGTAGTTCTATAACTCGACACCTTTGATGATAGATACATTACGGCTAAATATTAATGCTTGAAATAGTAATTTTAATCACTTAGAGAACCATATGTTAGTTAAGAAGTTGCAAGTCAATGTATGTTGAAATGTGGTTAAAGAAAATTGGGTATGTTACAAAATGATAGTTTAAAGCTGCACATAAGTATTCCTCTATTGAGAAGAAAAATTATTTATGTAAAACAAGAATGCATCGTATGTATGATGTTTAGAGCATGAAGTTTATGTTATTATTATGATTAGCCTTTAGTGAAAATGTAAGGTATATTATGTTATAGTTAGAATGTAAAGCCTTCATTGAAAAGCTAAATTCTAAAGGATTGTTAGAAACATGAAAATGCAAAATATTTTTCCATAGATTATGGATTTATATAAATGGGTGTGTCATGAATAATTAATAATGATGCAGGTATATCTTGATAGCAAGACTGAACTCTAGAGGAACATTTTGAAAGTAGCAATAGTTTGTGTGGTTTTATCGAAGGTATAAGTTGTCTATTGATAGGAAAAAAAATTATCGACTTGGGGATGTTAAAGAATCCTATGAGATCTTGTCAACCTCATCAGACATCCAAGAATCCCTTGTATGGAACCACATTTGGAAGTCACCTCAATGGCCCAAAATATCTCATTTTCTCTGGCTTCTCATGCATCGGTGGATACTCACATGGGAGAATTTGGCTTGAAAATGCTTCCATGGTCCCTCCAGATGTTGTCTCTACAATGATCACCAAGAAACCATTGACCACCTGCTGGATGTATGCCCTTTCACCAAATCCTTATGGGACCAAGTAGCTGAGGTTTTTCAACATACTAACATAGTTAAAGGTAATGCAACCGATTCTCTCCAACAATGGATGGATTATCCTTTTGAAATAATTATCCTCAATCAACTTTGGACGCTCACTCTAGGGTTCATGTTCTGGAGCACCTGGAAAGATTGAAACAATAGAATATTCAAGGATTTCAAAACCTCAGTTCAACCACTCTTGATGTGATAAAAAAGAACCTTCATGAAACCATTCACTCCAAAGGTTGGACGAATGCGTACATCCCCACCTCTCAGAGTGAACGACGCATCTTAGAATCCTTAAATTTCAACTTTTCTATTGTCCCTCCCTCCATTAGCAAACCCATTATGTGGGTGGCACATCCCCTACACTGGGATCCACCTCCTAAAAACATATTCAAGCTAAACTTTGATGGGGCCTCCAAGGGAAAATCGAGAATGGCTAGCTTTAGGGGAGCTATAAGAGACCACAAAGGAGATATCATCCATCTTTTCTACGGTAACATGGGTCTCAACTCCAATAATGTTGTAGAACTCGAAGGTATGGTCATGGGATTAATGATAGTTGACAGGAAAAATATTCTTCCTCTGATTGTGGAAGGTGACTCTGTGATCATCCTCTCCTTGGCCACTGAAATTCCCTATGGCTCTCTGATTTCCAAAGTCACCTCCAGCTGGGGCATAACGCATGGTTTAAGTTGTCTGACCACCCTCTTGCAACGCATGCAAGCAATCACCTTTCACCATGTACACAGGAAATCCAACATCTGCTAGGTGTAAACTCTCCTCTCACCCTTGTGGAAGGCACGTTACATAACTCCCTGGACACTCCGGTCCTTCTCAAGAGAAAAAAACTGGCCAGATCTGACCTCTCCCTCCTGGATGTGGGTGATAGATCCAATGCCCAACGACACACCACTCCTCGTCCTTTTCACATGCCACATGGAAAGCATCATGAGTCCAGCCCTTCCATCAACCTTGACATCATGAGTCCCGAGAACCTTTGATGTCCATCATGCGTGGGAGAAGCTCTACTTTTCACTTCAACACCTGCAATGTGGGTTAGCAATGGATGATATTCCTCCCAGATTTTATAGTTCTGCAGATAAATTCAATGCGAGAAGGTACCATGCCAGGTAGGAAGGAGGATATGAGCACCATGGAGAACTATTTCGACATTTTGGTTAGGTTCATCTCGGCTCTGAGCATTTTTGGGCTCTCTACGCATCTGGAAACTCTCTGTGTGTCTAGAATTTTGACCTTTATTTGCTTAGTTTTTATCAGCAATCCTCAGCTAGTTAATTTTAGGAAGGTGAGGTTTAGCCTATTACCATGTCATGTCAGAGAGGAATGTCGAGATGGGAAATCTTGGGAAGAATCAAATCCCGGCGAGGTTGTAGCTTTCAAGTCGTGGTTGACTATGAATTGCACATCTTTGCTCAGGTCCACATCCTCATGGAAGCTTGGGAGGAGAGAGTCCTAAACTAGAATTTAGAGACAAGTCAGGATGGAAGCTAGATAAATCATTACTGGATCATGAAAAACATGTTATGTAATTTAGTTGAGGACATGCTCAGCAACTGGCCCAATTCCCAGGACTCCGTCCTTGCCATAAAAACCAGAATTGTTGAGATTGACACTTAGCTCATGGCCATGGATAACTCATTCACATGGAAGGGTACTGTAGACATCTCAGAGCATAGTGGTCTGAGTGAAAGCGATCGTGATCAAGGAGGAAGTGGTAGTGGTAGCGTGACTAGGGGTATGAATCTTGTTAGTCATGGGGGAGGTGGCAGTGGGAGTGTGACAGGTTGCATGACTGCGGCTCCACAAGCTCTACCTTTTCCCATCCCTTCGACGGTGGTGTCGCTATTCAAGCACCTGAAGGAAAAGACCATCCAGAATCCTGAACAACAACAACAATCATCTCAATAGGCCACAAAATCCGCTACCAACTCGTCCATCCCTTCACAGGAAGAATGATGGGCCTACCCCATTATCAAAGAAATTCCACCGACTTGATGTCTAAGCCCCCAACAGCAGAAAAGACCCTTCGCCCCAGTTTTTTTTGTGCAAAAAGTGTCAAGCCTATCCATGGTTGTTTTTAAATTTGAACTATGTATCTATGTCTATGATCTATGATCTATGTCTATGTCTATGTCTACAAACTATGTTTATATCTATGTCTATGTCTCTGTCAGCTTTAAATTTGAATCCTGTAACTATGTCTCAATCTCAGTCCTCGGCAAGTTCTTTTAGCCATGATCATTCTCAACGTTTCTTTTCATAGACGGCCATCATTTTTTTAGAGCCTTGTGGGGTGGCTTCACCTCGTGAGACCTCCTTTGGCCAGGATGACTTTTGTATATTTTGCCTCTGTATTTTAATAGAGCTGTGCTGCTTAAAAAAATTATTATGAGACATTATTTTTGTGAATTGTCTCAACTTAAGACAAAAGGAAAATGGTGTATTGTCTTAAATATTGTCTTTAAGCGAGTGTCTTAAACTATTGTCTTAAATGTTTGTATTAAACTATTGTCTTAAATTTAAGACAATTGAATCGTCTTAAATTTAAAACAATCATTTAAGACAATAATTTAAGACACTCACTTAAAGAAAAAATTTAAGAAAATTGTCTTAAATTTAAGACACTCGATTAAAGAAAAAATTTAAGAAAATACATAATTTTTCTTTTCTCTTAAGTTGAGACAATTTACACAAATATTTTCTTAATACCCCCCTCTATGTAGTAGTGTTACATTTTTGAAATTCTTATTTCAGAAATTGTTGGTTGAGAGACATGGCTCTGATAGCCAATTGCATCCCATGGTATCAAATAGCAAGGATCAAGAGAAATTCAATATTTTATGTCAAATCTCAATTTGATAGTGTCGATAGAATCTCGTGATGTTAAAGAACTTCATTAGGCATCGGTTTATAATTTCAGCAATTTAATTATGAAAAATTTAGTGAGGGAAAGTCTTATTGTCTAGTGAATCTATTCTGAAGTCTGACTAAACTATCTCAATGAGAACTACAAATGATTGAGTGAAATATGCTTCTTGTGTTTATTGCTTTAAAAAACACTAAAAAATACAAATATTCTTATTGTATATGAAGTTGTAGGGTGTTAGCTCAATGGTAGACAATCTACATTATAAAATGTAGAAGATTGGTGGTTTGCTTCCACCTTTCCCTATCTTAAATATTTACATTCTATCAGTATTACATAAAGGGGTAATAAGACAATATTTGTGTAAATTGTCTCAAGTTAATATAAAAGAAAAATTGTGTAGTGTCTTAAATATTGCCTTTAAGCGAGTGTCTTAAACTATTGTCTTAAACTATTGCCTTAAATTTAAGACAATGAATTGCCTTAAATTTAAAATAATAGTTTAAAACAATCATTTAAGACAATAGTTTAAGACACTAGCTTAAAGAGAATATTTAAGACAATACACAATTTTTCTTGTCTTAAGTTGAGACAATTTACACAAATAGTCTCAAATATTGTCTTAATACCACCATCTATGTAGTAGTGATACTGCTCCTCCTTTCCTTTACTTATAGTACATAATCTGTGGAATTGAAAAAAGAAAAAATAAGATTTTGACTCAAAATGAATTAGGGGCTAGTGTATTTCCAATGAATCTCTAGTCATCCTGCTTGCAGAAATTCTCTAGATCTAAGTTTCATGTTATTTCTTACAATACAAACATTTATAACCTCCTAACTTGCTAAGATCTTAGAGTAAACCAAGTATTATTCTTCTTAGGGTCCCATAGACCAAAGTTGGTCTCACTGGAGGTTCATCATCATCATCATTGCTAATTAGTTAATATATGTCTCTTTGCATGTTTGAGATATAATAACATGTAAAAATAAATTTACATTTCAAAATAATAGGTGAAATTAAAATTCATACTTAATTGATCACCATTAATTACGCCATAAGGTGTTTCAACAAGTGGGAGTCGACTCCCCGAAGTTAATGTTTTCTTTTTTTCTTTTTTTCGGTCGTAGGATGCTTTCGTCCGATGATTGGGTTAATCTGTTTCATTGAATTTGATCTGCTCCTGCTGATTTGGCACCTGCTTCCTTAAATGCACATCACAACTCTCGTCCGATGATTGGGTTAATCTGTTTCGTTGAATTTGATCTGCTCCTGCTGATTTGGCACCTGCTCCCTTAAATGCACATCACAACTCTCGTCCGACGATTGGGTTAATTTGTCTCATTTGATTTTGATCTATTACCTGTTGATCTGGCACCTGCTCTCTTAAATGCACATCACAGCTCCCTTAAATACACATCGCACATTCTGACACTCTTAGGAAATGATGCGTCTGTTTGTAAATTGTGTGTAATGACTGTGATGCCTTCAATTAATGAATGTGTGTTTGTAAATTGTGCAGTATACTGTATTTTTAGATTGTTTTATTGGTTGCTGCGTTTCTTGGTGGGTATCACTACTAATTTATTTCTTTCACCTTTCGCCCTTTTGTCGTTTTTCCCTTTCTAGACTTGAGAAGGGGTTTTTTATTTTGTTGCTTCGCTTTGTTTGATTAGAGGCATTCTATTGGGTGAGAACCGATGAAAGGAAAGCATCTCGGATGCATATAAATATTTGAAAGCTGTATTCGGATGCGTATAAATATTTGAAAGCTGTATTGAGAGAAGATGAGGAATTCTTTGACACTGAAGGCACCACCACATCAGAAGTGGTTACCAGCATTTCTAATGATACTCTCATTATACAGGATGTTCTTGCTGAAAAGGTATGTGATCTTAACTAGCTGATTAACTCATTTGATTTTTCCATAGTCTTCAGGATTTTCTCGCTCATCTAATTTGTCCAAATTCTTCAAGATTTTATTTTTGTTCGAACTCTACAGGATCTTGTTTTTTGTTATGATTGTCGAATAAACAAGAAGTCAAGCTTCACAATATAAGCAGATAATAGTGGCCTCTTTTACATTTAAAACAACATTTGAACTCATAAATTATAATCAGGTTTAAGAGATCAATCTTACATGTGGGTGCTAACAAATATTTCAGACCCTCTATGGTGTTGTAGTAGCCCCTTTTTGTGCACAAAGATGCTACAAACAGTCATATAAATAGGCTGATCCCCATGGTAAACAAATAGCAGCGCTGGATTAAACTCTTATATTAGTAAATTGGATATATATATATATATATATATATATATATATATATATATGTATGTATGTATGTATGTATGTATGTATGTATGTATGTATGTATATATATGTATATGTATATGTATGTATATATGTGTATGTATGTATATCTATATGTATGTATATATATGTATGTATATATATGTATATGTATACGTATATGTATATATATACATATGTATATATATACATGTATATATATATGTATCTACATGTATATGTATATATATGTATATGTATA
>LPNX010914924.1:2475-87468 GCA_001517045.1 Pseudotsuga menziesii | reverse complement strand
ACATATATATATACATATGCTACGATTGCTAGGCATGTGACTGACCGATGATCTCTTAATTGTACTGAGATCGAACCCCCACACTTGAATATTTTTAATAACACGTGAAGCTAGCTTAAATACCTACAAATTACATTAAATTTAAATACCTGAAGAAATTTAAATTATATGAATAGATGAATAATACTTAGCAACGTCAAGCCAATGAGCAGTACTGCTAGATTCTGCACTATAATTAACTTGTTCATAATTTACAGAACTAGATTTGTTCTTCCTCAACCTTACAACATTAAATATGACTTTAACCACAGTAGAAAAAGCACTAATTCCAACAGCCTACGTGTCAACAAAGGATCCTCGGCCAGCCCAGAATATGATTATAGAAAAACCTATGAGAAGGGAAGGAATTCCAAAGGCCACTGCATATGAGACATTGGCCCTCAAAAAATGGCGAAAGGAGCATTGAGAGGAAGGCATACTTACAGTTATATCGGTGAAAATTGTTTTCTATCCATAAGAATTTAAGACTAGCCATCAATTGCAAAATTAAAACAAACTAAGAAAGTTCCTAAACTAAACATATTTTTCCAAGGTCAGGGATTGCACACTTACAGCTCTTTCTCATTTGCAAAAACTTTTTCTGCATAACCATCCTACTCTATCATTGCATAGACTCTGTCCCCAACTTTAATCCTCGTGACTCCATTCCCCACAGCTTCCACAACACCGGAGAAATCAGAGCCTAGGACAAAGGGAAGGGAGGGTTTCTCTTGGTAATTTCCCATGATCTGCAAAGCATTTGCAAAGTTTACACTGATGGCCTTAACTCTGATCCGCACTGAGGTGGCTGAAGTCAATTGAGGAACAGGGTGATGAAAGGAGAGGAAAATGGGGGAGCTTTGTGAGATGAGAATAGTAGGGTCTCCTAATTTTATGACGACTAATGCTTGCATTGTGTCAATTAGAGGAGAATCCATCACTTCCGCACTCCTATTGCAAAGTAAACGCAGAGAAAAATGTGACCCGAAGCCTTTCTTTAGTGTGGCGATCAGACATAGAAAATTCTATCTGGTCTACAGAATTTAAATTCAGAGGGAAGGATGAATATCAAATAGCAGTGTGTATACGTGTGAGTTGGATTGTATCACAGGGAAGGATGAATATCAAATAGCAGAATGTGTATGTGTGACTTAGATTCTAAGTGGATCTTTTTAAGAGTGAACATGTGATAAGAGGTGGCGTAGCGCATGGATAATTTGGCATGTATTAGCAACGTGGCATTTATTTTGAGCTACACTGCACACGCAATCACCAAACTACAGTATTTACTGATGGGATGAAAAGATATGGTTATCGACCAAAAATATTTGGACTATGCAATTTAGAGTTTGTGATTTACCAAAACAAATCGAAATTGCTTCCCTGTAAGGCAAGCGTTCTGGGAAACATAACTTATATGCCAATTTCAAATCAATCGCTTGATTTTGGTTGCACGTGAAAGTCATCATTCATAGCTGAGAAAACCCACCCTTGGATGGGATTGTTCATGAGGCAAACTCATGGCGAATTTCTTTAACACATATACTTCAAACCTATAAAATTGATGAAAATACATAGATGTAAACAGTTACTATGTTCATGGAGAACGAAGGATAACAAACCCACTACAAAAATCATAAATCATAAATAACGCCACTACAAATTCAGAGTGAATTGATGTAACTACACAAAATTGATGAGAAAACTGTAAATTTCCTCAGAGAAAGCGTGTTCATGGTGTGCTAAGCTCTGCAAAATGATGGAATAGCCTACCTAGACTCCATGGAATAACCTATGGCATCCTACACAATGAATAACATTACCATTTTTGCCCCTCAGAAAAAATGTGTTCATGGTGTGCAAGGTCTGCAAAATGATGGAATAGCCTACGGTAGCCTACACAATGAATAACGTTACCATTTTTTCCCTGTGGGCACTCATGGCAATGATCCCTTGCCAGGACCGGGGTCTCCAGACCCAATTCTCTGTGTTGCGGAATTTCGTCTAGGCTACCCTGCTTATCTCAATTTACGTTAAGGTCATCGCAGAGTCAAAGAAGAGGCATTAGAGGAAATTTCAACTCAAAATGGGCCTCCTAAAAAGAATTAATAAAATAATAGTTAAAATAATAAAATAATATTTATTAGTCTTGGAGGTAGAAAATAAAAAAAACTACTCTTTTGTTGGTATTTTTGACATATATCCCCGTGTTTTTACTCAAATTTCGATTGGGAGAGCTCGGTGGATGCGGAATTAAATTCCACATCCAACGAGTACCCACTCGGCATACTTTTGACGGACCCCACTACCCCAAAAACAAGAAATACCTGAAAAAATGTGATGATGATGTTTGACGGACCCCCCTACCCCAAAAACAAGAAATACCTGAAAAAACGTGATGATGATGTCAACATCACGTTTTTTCAGGTATTTATTTTTTTTGGGGTAGCGAGGTCCGTCAAAAGTATGTTGAGTGGGTACTCGTTGGATGTGAAATTTAATTCCGCATCCAACGAGCTCTCTCGATCGAAATTTGAGTAAAAACACGGGGAGATATGTCGAAAATACAAACAAAAAAAATAGTTTTGTTATGATACCTATCCCCAAATTTATATTGAAAAAGTGTTTAAGACCTATACGGTATTTCAAATTTAAAGCAATTTCATTAGCTAACACATGATGACATGGAATTTGAATCAAAGTTAAAAGGCCCATTTTGAGTTGAAATTTCCTCTAATGGACCTAAGGAGCTCCAGCTCCATGGGGTTGCTGAAGGAAATTCACCAGGGTGGGGTTGCTAGAGGAAATTCACTAGATTTCCACTTTTGTGCATGATCTCTCTGATCTAGCAGACAAAGTGAAATTTCCTCTGACGGAATAGCAGGATCAGGAGGTAAGGAAAGTCGTTTTGGAACTCGTGCATCTTTGGGCTTCTTTGACTCTTTGAGCTCGTTAATGTAAAACCAACACATTCTAAACTTGGAAATCGAACTGATATTGAATCAGAGAGCACTCCAACCTGCAGAATGGCCTTCATGCGTAAGGAGGGACTGTCTTGCCTTATGTGATGGGCAATGGGCACCCTCCTTGGGGATTGTGGGAAGAGGGCATGCATGCAAGCCGCTTGGCTACATGCATGCAACTATGTTCTTCTTAGTGGGCTCTCCGTCATACCATTGGACAGGTGATCGGCGAAGGAATCTCCTAGTTTACCAAATTGTTATTATTTATTTAATAAGGAATCTCTTTGGCATGTAAAAGAATGTATATATATAAGTTAAAAAAAATATTAAATGCATACTTTCCTATTAAAGAAAGAAAACTCACATCATTGTGCTTTTGGAAACGGACCCACGTGAATGAATGTTACTTGGTAACATCAGATCATAATGTTGTTGACTACCCTCTCAACAATTAATTAATTTCACATAAGGTAAGTGCACTAAAAACTTCTCCACGATGTTTCTATTCATGAAGGTTCATGAAGATGCCCTTAATGTTACTTGTTAAAACAATAACTTTTTCCTAGGTTGTTATGACTAATTAAAGAAAGTTTACTAAATAAATTTTACTTCCAGAAGCTTTACCTAACCATCATAACTCATATAGTTATCTTACATGGATCTATATAAGTATATATTATTCCACTTATCATATAATTATATGTTATTTTATTTTTCATATATTATATATTATTTTATTATTTTTAATTAATTTCTTAATAATTATGCATTATTTTATATATAAATATATATAATAAAAATTTAAATTTAAATTATAACTAAAATGATGATAATAATAATAATAGATTTGACTTTTTATTTTTATTTTAAGAACCAAATAATAAATTCTCCCTTTTATTATTATCTTTAGAAGTTTTACTAAACCATCATGATTCATAACATAAACCCTACTTATCTTGCATGGATCTATACAAATCTATATATTAATTCATTTTTAATATATTTTTATATTTTTAATTAATTTCATTTTTATATTTTAAGCTTTTTATTTTGTTTGATTATTATTAAATTTAAAAAATATAAACATAAAGTTGGACCTTTAATGATTGATGTTTTTTAAAATTAATATATTATATTGATATTTTTTTAAATATTATATTACATTGATAATTAAAGTTAAAGTTTTATGGTTTAAAAGAAACCTAGATATCATGGATTCTGGAGTAAATCATTTTGAAATGATTAGAAAAAAATAGATTAAAGTAAATTTTAAATTATTTGTACTATAATTTGGGTAGGTTTTTTTAGCTAAAATTTAGTTTAAATGGTTGAAATAATAAGTTTGGATTAGAAACTTGAAACTAAGGTAATGGAAGGGGTTGAATTCAATTTTATAATCAAAATTATATTTTCAATTAGTGATAGAATTGGACTCGTGAATTACCTCTCGTGGGCCAATTTACAAGTTAAATAAGGCTACCATTTCACTAAGACTTCCAAAATTTGGCTTAGAATATAGAAAAATTTTCAGGTTATGCAACTCTGTTCTTCTCAGTGGGCTCTCTGTCATACTATTGGACGGGAGATCGGTGAAGGAGCTCATGGGTGGACAAGAGAAGTTGCCTTGGGAGACGGATTGAGGTGTCGATGGTAGGCACCGACACAAGAAGGAGATTTGGGAGGAGCTGGAAGGTGGTAGGTGGAGTGGGAGAGTGTTTCCATGTGGAGAGATAGAGAAGGGTAGGGTGTACTGGCAATGGAGTGAGGAGGGCTCGGATCCTCTGAGCTCAGCGTCATCTTTCAATATCGCATTGCCCATTCAACATGATAATCTTCGAAAGTCATTCTAAAGCAGCGTCCTCATGCTATTGACAATTATTTTCAAAATATCATGACAATTCTGATGTGCCACGTGAAATAGCCCACATTTCAATGGCTATAGAACTTAATTCAATTTGTTATTTTGGTAGTCAATTGGTTGAGTAATCGCATTTCCCTGTGTCATTCACCTATAGCTATACACACCTACAACCATTTCTAGACCTTTGTTTAGTTGTGATACTCATATGACATTACTTAGGTATTGTATTAAGTGATGGAATAGTTAATTGGCATTAGGTATAATTGAATGTTGGGTTTAAAAATTTCAATACATAGGTTAGAAATAAATGAGATTTTATTTATTTTATGTAAATATAATTATAATAACATTTATTTATAAAAATTTATACACATACATTTATATGCAATCCCTTTGTCATTCCCCTATAGCTATACGCAACTACAAAGGTTTCTAGACCTTTGTTTAGTCGTGATACTCATATGACATTATTTAGGTATTGTATTAAGTGATGGAATAGTTAATTGGCATTGAGTATAATTGAATGTTGGTTTTAAAAATTTCAATACATAAGTTAGAAATAAATGAGATTTTATTTATTTTATGTAAAGAGAATTATAATAAACATTTATTTATAACAATTTATACACATACATTTATATGTAATAAATTTGATATATGACCCCCAAGAGTTAACTCAATTGGTAAGACGTGTGCACACTCTCTCGGTTCGGGGAGAGGTCACAGGTTAGAGCCTTGAGTCCTTTGGGGTTAGGCCTTCTGCGAGGATGGCCGGCAGTTTACCACCTCTACCATCCACTAATGTGGGGAAGTATTGTTGGGTTTTCCGTGCATATTTCCATATGAAAAAAAAATTTATATATGAATGGATGTTGAGAAAATATATATATTTGTTTTACAACCAATCAATCATTACCTTAAATGAAAACAATTATTTTTATATATTATTATGATTATGTTATATTGAAACCCATAATTTATCTTAAACCATTTCATAACTAAACTATCACCTAGCTCAGTTAATTCTTTTATCATCCTGCTGAAACCTTTTGCAATAAGTAGAAATAATAATGGCGACATCGGACATCCCTGTCGCAAGCCCTTGGATGCCAAGAAAAAAGGAGTAGGATTACCATTTACCAGAATAGAAAAATTAGCTGAAACCACACATCCCATAATCCAATTTGTAGTGTGCAAGGGGATGCCAATCTGCAAAAGGACCAATCGAATGAAGCCCCAGTCCACCCGATCATAAGCTTTAATAAGATCTAATTTTAATACCATAGCTTTCTTATTTTTAACCTTAATGCTGTGTATAGTTTCTTGTGCAATGGAAATGGCATCTGTAATTTGGCGATTTTCAAGGAAGCCAAACTGTTCATCCGATATACCCAAGGATAGTCCCTTCTTTAGACGTGTAGCAATGATTTTGGTAATAATCTTGTATATCAGATTACAAAGAGAGATCGGTCGATAATCCGCACAAGTGGAAGGCTTATCCGTCTTAGGAATTAAAGCCACAAATGTAGAGTTAATTGAGCCACATACATAGCCCTTAATCCGGGATTCCTCCACCATAGCAAGAAGATCTGGTCCCATCATATCAAAAAAAATGAAGGAAAAATTCAACAGTCCATCCATCCGTCCCAGGACTCTTAGAGAGTTCAAAAACTTTCAGGGTATCATAGATTTCTTTTAAGGAAACCGGTACATAGAGCCCCTCACCATCCTGTTCCCCAAACATCCGCGAATACTTCCTAATAAGTTCCATTTGTGCAACAATAGACATATTATCCTGTTTCTTGTAAACATAATTAAAGTAAGTAAATGCCTCCCTTTCAAGATCTCCCTGATTGAACATAACAGACCCATCCTCCACTTGTAACTCCCAGATATGGTTATGTATCCTTCTAGCATTGGCAAACTGGTGATAAAATTTGGTATTACAGTCACCACTCTCAATCCACTTAAGTCTGCTCTTCTGGTAAGCCGTCTCCTCTTTCCTTTTCAAAATGGAATTCTGAGCCATAGTAAGGCTATTCAGCTGTGCATTGACCTCCTCATCACTTATACCCGCCGGAAAATTTATCAAAATCTTAGCAATATCAGATTCAATAGTAACTAACTCCTCCGAGTCACGTGACTTTTAATTCTTTTCCCAACATTTCACCGCATCTTTTAGAAGTCGGAGTTTTGTAACCAAATACCGCATAGGAGATAATCCACCATCCACCACCATAGTCCGCCACGTCGATCTCACAAATAGATCAAAAGAATCCATAGCCAGCCAAGATGCATTAAATTTAAAAGGATAATGGATATGTTCACCTTCCATTTCCCATTGGAGAACAATCGGAAAATGATCAAATATCTTTGTCTGTACAACCCACGATCTGTAGGAATGCACTCGCTCCAGTAAATCCGCATCCACAAAGAATCTATCTAATCTCTTGCCAATACCAGCCGTGCCCCCCCGCCCATTCTGCCAAGTGGGTCGAATGACAGATGGCTCCACATCCAACAACCCCTCATCCCAGAATAGATTATAAAAAAAGTTTGCATTTGAGGTGGCTACTGGTATGTATATGACACATCTGTTATTTGTGGATGACATCCTTTTATTTGGCGGGGGCTCCCTACGAGAATGGCAGGCTATCAAAAGAGCCCTAGATATTTTCTGTGATGCTACAGGTATGAGCATTAGTCGGATCAAATCACAATTTTATCATTCTAAGTGGGATCCCGGCGGATTGGAGGTACTACAACAACTTTTTCCATTTGATATTTTGCCTCTTGAAGATGGATTCAGATACCTGGGTTTTTATCTGAATCCAAACGACTATAGGATCAGGGACTGGATATGGTTGATTAAGAAGATTGAGACTCGCATTAGTAAATGGGGTCATCGTTTTTTATCTATTGGCGGGAGACTTATTTTGATTAAATCTGTCTTGGAAAGTATTCCTGTATATTGGTTTTCCCTCTCCTGGATTCCGCGTGCAATACTACATCAGATACAGAGCAGAATGACACGATTTTTATGGTCTGGTTGCAGTGATAAGCCTACTATATGCCTGGCGAGATGGGATTTACTTACAAAGCCTAAAGAATGTGGAGAATGGGGATTAAAGGACATCGGTGAATTTGGGAGAGAACTTATTGCAAAAAATTTGTGGCGTTGTATTTTTGTTCCTTGCCTGTGGAATAGGGTGATCACTGCAAAATACATTCGGGGATGGCCGATTTCAGATTGGATCCGATTATTTGAATATGATCAAATGAACATTTCGAATATTTGGAGGGCACTACTGAAGGCAATGCCCATTCTGAAATCATGGTTAGTGTGGTGTCCTGGTGATGGATGGAGCATTCGGGTGGGAAGAGACCCAATCTTGAGGATGAATGGATCTTACAGACTCTCAAATCCTTTATTGGCTCTTTTGCTTGAAAAGAGGATATATTTTTTGGCTCAGGCAGCATACGATATTACTGATGACGGCTTCACTGGATGGGTGGATGCACAGTTTTTAGATCTTACTGGTGCTATGGCAAATGAATGGAAGGAATATACTTTTAAGTTACGGAATACTGGATTATGCCTGACTCAATGTAAAGATACACTGTTCTGGAGTAAGAATGTGAAAACTGGCCATATTACTGCGGCCCTGGCATATGATACTACAATCTCTTCCACATTCTCGGCTCTTATTCCTATTTGGTTTAAGGAGGTATGGTGTTGGAAACTTCCACTGAAGACGGTATTATTCTCCTAGTTATTGATGGCTGAACGTATTCTTACTTGGAATATGCTTAAGAAAAAAGGCTTCGAGGGTCCGGGTATTTGGTCGCTTTGTCATGATGCTGGGGAATGTATCACTCATTTGATGATTGACTGTCCATTTTCTGTGCAGGTTTGGAAACTCATTGGTCTATTATATGATACAGATCTTAGATGGCTTGGATTTCATATCTCACAGGCCTTCAGTAATTGGATTACTGGTGACTATGAGCTGAGGACTATTCCTTTTCATGTGTGTCGATTAATCTGGTTGGCAAGGAACACCCTTATTTTCAGAAATATACAAACTACTCCGCTTCAGATTGTAAATAAGCTACAACTTTTATGGAATGAGGGGCCTAAACATATCCGGTTGAAAAAACTTCGTATCATCCAGCAGCCAACTTTTCTACATGACAGGTCCATTGGATACTTTGATGGGGCCTCACAGGATGGAGGTACCAAGTGTGGAGTAGGGGCTATACTCATTTCGCCACTACTGGGCAGATTTTTCATTAAGTGGAACTGTGGTGTTGGTACCAATACACGATCTGAGCTACTAGCATTGTGGAGTATACTACACCATGCTAGAACCTTGGGTATCGATACGCTTCAAATTGTTGGTGACTCCCAGGTTATTGTAGAATGGTTTAAAGGAAATATTCGATTGGAAGCGGTTCTTCTTACATATTGGATGGACCGTATTATGCAGTTGAAGAGGCAATTCTTGGAGATCAGCATCCAGCATGTATATAGGGAGATTAATTATGAGGCTGATCTATTATCTAAGCAGGCTCTAGCGAGGCCGGTTGGACATTTTTTGGTGGCCCGTGGGGATGGACGTGATCCATCTACTTTTTCTTTTTTTAGTTCTTATTAGTTTTTTGTCTCAACTGATTGAACGCATAAGATTGATATATCTTATGGTTCATATGGGGATTTCATACATGGGGTGTATTATGTAATGGATATTACATAATACGCCATGGTAGAGACTCGGTGGGTGATGACGGGATGATAAGGATTTAGGTTAAAATGGGTAGAAGTTGAAATTGTATTACATGTACTATTCTGGTTTGTAGATAGGAGTACTGATATGGACAAGTGTGGACTAGTAGTCATTATGTAATTATCTGGTGATACATCTATTATATATCCAATATATAAGATCTTTTTCTATGGAAAAAAAAAAGTTAAAAATGGTTTCATATTAATAAAACTAGATAACTTTGACAAAAAAAAATACTTTCTATTGCTTCTTTATAGTTGAAGATCTTTTTATTATAAAATTTGAGATATGAAAAAGAACTTTATACTTTTCATTTTTTTTCATTTTAACTTAATAATTAATATATTATTTAAGGCATACATTTAAATATCAATTTGGTAAAAGATAGTACATTGTAATATAGTATATGTTATGGATTTTCTCTTTCAATATCGCAGATGCCTAGCTGTCAAACGTTATGGATTTCAATATAACATATGCATGTTACATTTGAATGTTGTTCATGTATAAGAAATCAAATTACTTCAAGACAAAATGGTTGTCTTTAATTCTACATCTTCATCATCAATCTCCAATTGTATGTCCCGGGCATTGTGAAGTTCATCCCTTGCCTCATTTCTATAGTTTTATTCTTTTACATTTTGAAATGCGGATAATGTAATGGCCAATTATATGAAGAATATAATGTCTTTAAAATATTGTATTAGCACTTAAAATTGTCTTTCTTGTTGGATATGCCTACATCTTTTTGCTTAACTTACAACAGCGTTCTTTTTTTGCACCCCTAAATACAATTGCTAGTTTTTATGAAATAACAATATTTTGACATGTAAAACGACAAATAACCACTATTTACTGGTCAAATTTCAATACAAATAATTTTTTTGTTAAACCACATTTACTTAAAAAGAAAACTAAAAAAGTTTGTAACTTAATGTTCGCTGGATGGATATTGATCTCCGGCCCGCGAGAGCGTAGTAGTTAGATGGAGCTTTCGCCCATTAGGATTGCAACATTCGTTGTGAATGGCACGCTTACAACTAGTGTCAACTTTATTTATGATGCGACATTACTCCACTACTACTAGTGGATCTTCACATGACAAGTCATAATGGCAAATCGAGGTTACCGGATTCGTATTCGTACGACTTGGATTTCACATGACAAGCGATAATGGCAAATCCAGGAGTCGTGACGAACACGTTATTATATTATAGCGTGTTCATGGTCACGTGAAAGCTATAAAAAAACCAAAGGATACTGCTGTCTTTCTCCTCATAAAAAACAAAGGAGACGGGTGGCTTTCTCATCGTTTTGCGAACCTAGTTTAGATATGGTACTAGCGAAGGGATCCCGGCGAAAAATATTAAACATGCAGCAGAGTACTAAATGCTCTCGCTGCAGCATTGTGAACCCTTAGATCTCAACTTGTTTCTAGTGAACTGGAGGTGAAGTAGAGGATATAGTGACTGCCCCTCAATGTGTTGTATAACTAATAAGGCCCTGTTCCTAAAGAACCGTCATAGAATGTATCAACTTCAAGATTGTTGAAACCAAAATATATATATATATATATATATATAATTTACTTAAATCACGATTTCCTTCATCTAAAATTCTAAATAGATTTAAAGACATAAGTAGACATAATTATCCTTTCAAATTATAAATTGTGGTCGGCAACATTGTAGTTTATTATTGCGAGTCGGGAGAATTTCCATAGGAAAATTTTTATTCGAGTCTTTCACAAATGTGGTTAGGAAAGGGGGCGAACTGAGGGCCCCTAACAGCTTTTACTGTTGGTGTTCAGATCGATCTATTTTGAACAATCGCCCCCCATCACAATCTGGGTACATTTACAAATATGATTATACAAGTGATGAGTGGTCGAATTTTATAAGCTCATTCAGTTAAGAAGAGGGTAGCCTTAGAAAGATGATTTGGGTTAAAACTTTTTAGGATACCTTAGTTAAGAGGAAACACCCAAAATCCATTCATATTAAGATTAGTGTAACCTGTGCTCCAAAAATGTGAATAAAAAGAAAAATAAAATAAATAAGGTCCTGACTTAATTGACATTCATTACCTTCTTTCACAATCTTCCCAAGAATCCAAGAACAACAAACGCCAATTTTAGACATTTAGGAAAAATTAGAAAATAATTATACTCTAAAATCAGAGCTTTTGCTGGGCAAAATGCTAAATTTAGAAAAAAATAAAATATGCTTTAATATCATTGTGTCTGCTCTGCAAGATTGTAACTTTGTGGTTGAGACGATTTCAGCGAGCCATATAGCTTGAATTCCGATCGAATGTAACAGCCTCAATTTTGAAATCACTACATGGTTATACTTTAGATTCGATATAGTTTGAGCTGAGCTAGATTGCACTTTGTGGTTGAAAATATTTCCATAAAGATTAAAGAATATTTTACCTTAAAGATTAACAAAAGATAATTTTTTATTTTAAAGACAAACAAAATATTAACAAAAGAGAGATGAAGTAGAAAATATGATGGAACACACAATGGCCATATTGATTTAGTGGGCAATGGAATACCTTCTCATTATTAACTAAATGTAGATATAAGACTACATAAAAGCAAAACCATGGGTCAATACCATGGGTTATTAATTCTAGGTAAAGTGACCAAATCAACTACTCAACTGACCAACTAATTAATGCACTATTGACCATAGTGGACTATTGAGATTACGATTCTTAACACACCCCCGTAATCTCAACTGGGACACAATACTTTCAACACTATCAATGCAAATGGATGCCTATTAGTCTACGTCTCAACTAGGCTTACATTTCATTCAAAAATATTCAGCTTTACTTTCTTCCTTATGTGTACTTGGATTGCTTTTTTTGTATATTCTAGATCTTGATGCTAAGAAGGTGTTCTTCAACATCTTCTTAAGCTTAGAACATAGTGCAAGTCTTCTTCTTCTTTTATTTCAACATGTTTGATCTTTCTGTCTATGTTACCTGCACACTAATTTTTTTTGTCACAAAAATTATAAATATATTTCAGCGCTTCTTGGAGAGCACTCACATCTTTGTGTTCCTTGTCAATGGAAACTACTTCATCATTATTATTAAATTCTTCATTTGTTTGTACCCAATGTACATCCTTCATTGCTTCTTCAAAACATGTGGAATGACAAGAAAACAAAGTGATCAAGGTTGTGCCTAGGGGCACGCTAGGGACAACAGTCGAGTGAATGGGTCGAGCACTGTTATGGCAGAAGCATAGAAAAAGAACAAGTAAAGCAAGAAATATACTATATCAACATAAAGTATGGGCACAGACAATAAGCACGAATTCGAACCAATTTCTAGTATTAGTTCTTCTCCATGAAGGTTGTTTGATTGCTACAATAATATACATGTTTATATAGAATGACGAGACTCTTGGGTTCCTACTTGCTACATTTAGTTACAAGAAGTTATAATGGTTCAGAAGTTCAACCATCATAGACAACTGAAAGACTAAGACATTCTATCAATGTTCGAAAATTGTCGATGCCAACAAGGAATGTCAAGATGTTATATGTCAAGTGCAAAACTTGTCGAGGTTTGTCGAGGTCAGTTGTATCGAGGTTTGGACTTGTCGAAGCCAATGCTGAACTTGTCGAACTAGTCGAAGTAATGAAAGTGCTATACTTTATCAAAGTTCGACAACATACGAACTACTGGTTGGATCATTCCTTCTTCCTTAAGAAACAATGGTCTCCATTATGTATTTGTTCAGGTGAGGAAACTTGTTGGCCACTTCAGTAGGAGAGTACGAGGTTTTTTTGTGCGGGGAATTATCCAACTTTAGCCACTTGAATTAGGGGAATGGAGTTCGTCCTTATATGGCGTATGTGTTGTCCCATAATGGTGTCTCAAAGAAGAGGTTCCTGAACATCGGAAAGGATTCCTTCAGGTTTTGTTGTATGCAAGTCGTTCTGGTCCAAAAATTGTGCATGGTATGGTCGAAGTATATCTACATTGAATACTGGATGTAGTCCAAGGCACGCAGGATTGTCGAGATGAAAAGTATTTTCTCCAATCTGTGTAAGGATACTATATGGACCATATCACAAAGTTTCAGCTTTCTATATGGGCCAATGAAGTGCTCCTTCTTTATATGTAACCAGACCTGATCCCCAATTTGGAATAAATGAGGAACTCAATGCTTTTCGTGTCATCCCTTAGCTTTTGCATTAGTTCGTTGAAACATTTTTGTGCTTGCTTATGGATGTTGTAGATTTAATCTTTGACTTCAATACTTTGTCAACTTCTCATCCTTCAAAGTTGGTGTCATTCGACTATTGAGAGGAACTAATCAAATCGATAGGCATTGAGGGTTGAAATCTGTAATAGATCTCAAATGGACTATTTCTCGTATAACTGTGATGAGAAGGATTGTAGTTGTACTATTTGTATGGAAGGTTGTTATACCATGTTCGACAATGCTTTTGGTTGTACAGACGAAGCAATTGTACTACCAAGCAATTTACAACTTTCGTTTGTCCATCTGTCTATGGATCGAAGTTTTTCAACAAAGAAAGTCTTGTGTCAAGTTGTTGCTAGAGATTTTTCCAAAAGGTGCTTACAAATTTAGCATCTCTGTCAAAAATAATGGTCATTGGGAGGTCATAATGTTTCCAAACATATTCGAAGAAGAGTGGGAAATCTGTTGTGTTGTTGTAGTCTTCGTGCATGGTATAAGTGTAGCCATCTTGGAAAATCTGTCGAGGACTACTAAGATTGTGTCATGTTGATGTTTGGTAGTAGCATATCCCATCAAGTAGTCCCTAGAAATAGATTCCCATGGCCGACTAGAAATTGGTAGGGATGTTTACAATCCTTGTTACCGATTCGACGGTTTAGAAATGGCACAAACTACGCACGATCGAATGTACTTATTGATGTCATATTTAAGTGAAGGTAAATAAAAATACTTCTGGAGGATAACAACTATTTTTGTGACTCCAAAATGTCCTGCAGTCTTGTTGTAGTGCACATCCCAAATGAGCTGTTGTCGGTGCTCACCAGTCGGTACACAAAGTTGTTCAAGCTTGTATAGCAAGGTGTCATTTAGGAAGTAGTCGATAGTAGACAGTGTGTCAATCTAAAGCTGTCGATAAATTGCAGAGAAGATGTAGTCGACCAAATACAATTGTGTCCAAGTAGTGGTTTCATAACCCTCCATACTCATCACTGTAGACATTAGAGTAATGGGTGTTTGGGTAAGACAATCGATTGCGGCATTAGATTTTGCTTTTCGATACTTAATTACCAATGAAAATTGTTGCAGGTAATTAATCCACTTGAGTTGTCGAGCTGTTTGTAGTTTCGACTAGGACAAAGCGAATCGCAAAGGTTTATGGTTAATGAGGATAACCGTTTCCTTTCGAAAAATGTTCAAAGTGTCTTCATTGCTTAAGAGCTTGCACAATGGCGTACATTTTTTTTTCATACCTCGAATACCTTCTCATAGTGTCATTGAAGGTCTCGAAATGAAACACGAATGGGTGAACGGATTGAGTGATCACTACCTCGGGAGAATACTCTGATGCATTTATCTCAATCTCAAAGGGCTAATGCAAATCAGGAAACACAAGTACCGATTCAGTACAAAGCTTGTTTTTGAGTTGTTCAAAAGCTTGTTGTTGTGTCGGTGTTCGTTTAAAGACAATTTTCCCATTTCCTTCAGTCGACTGATTCAAAGGCCATGTGATGTGGTTGAAGCCAACTATGAACCGTCGATAGAAATTCACCAAACCAAGAAAACTTCTTAGTTCATGAATGTTTTGAGGAATGGACCAATCTTTGAGGATCTGTAATTTTTATGCCTGCAGAGTCAATTACATACCCCAAATATTTGATGCCGGTCATCGCAAATGAGAATTTTTCCATGTTGAGATATAGTCGATGTTGTTGGAGAGTTTCAAAGACTTGTCGAAGCTGTCTAACATGTTCTTCCCATGATCGACTGGAAATCAATATATTGTTGAGATAGACAATGACACGCTTGCCGATGAAAGGTCGTAGAAGGTTGTCCATATGTCTCATGAAGGTTGCAGGTGCATTGGTTAAGCTGAAAGGAATGACTAATCATTCAAACAATCCTTCCTTGGTTTTGAAAGTCATTTTCCATACATTAGTGGATTCGATCAGAATTTGATGATAGCTTGACTTAAAGTCAATCTTCTTAAAGAACTTAGCACCTTTCAGAGAGTCGATGAGTTCATCTATCCTTGGAAGAGGGTATCTGTTCTTTACTGAAAATTTGTTGAGATCCCGATAGTTGATGCACGTGCGCCAAGTCCCATCTTTCTTTTGATCAAAGATGACTGGACTTCCACAAGGAGAGGAGTTGGGATGGATATGACCTTTGTTGATAGAATATTGGATTTGACTCCAAATCTCTTCATTCTCAAGAATGGATCTTCTGTAAACAGATGCGTTAGGTAATGAAGAACCAGGAATAAGTTCAATGTAGTGTTTTAATTGACAATGCATAGGTACTCCATTCGGCTCTTGAAATAAATTCTCGTATTCTTCAAGAATGTGGTCGATCTATTGTTGTTGTTGGGAGCTGCGCTGGTCAGTGAGTCGACTTGTTGCTGCAGTCTTCCTGGAATGCGGAGGCTTTATCATAATCAATGCAAACTTATGAGCATGATTGCTAAGATTCTTTGTTTGTTTGGCAGTTATCATAGAAACTCTTGATGTGGGTTGTTTCTCTGGTATGTCGTACCATTGATTCCAAATTTTAACAATCAGCTTTTGAGGATGTGACTCATATGTACCATGTCGATCCCACATAAAAGGTTTCCCAAACAAGGCATCGTCTATGGAAAGTGGTACCACGTCACAGATTACTTCATCTTCCAAAGGATTAATGAAGTAGGTGAGTCTGCATTGGTGTGTGATCCTTACTTCCTATCCATCCTTTATCCAATCGATATTGTAAGGGTGAGAATGTGGGGTAGTGAAAAGACCTAATCTCTTCACATTGAAGATCTTTAAAAACAAATTTCTTCTAGCTACAATTATCCATAATTAGATGTAATGGATTTTTCTGAACCCATATATGTTTATGGAATAGACGCTCACATTCCTCCTCATCGACGATAGTCAAGGCTATGAGAGTGGTCAAGGTCGAAGCAACGAGGGTTGATGCATATGGATCAGATTCTACCAAGGTTATGTTGGACAAGTTGGATGTCGACAATTTTGCCAAAAATGTCTTTTGAGCTTTGCATTATGACGGATCATGCCATGCTAAATTGTGATAATCATACCATTTCCTGGTAGTAGATTGTTTGTTGCGATCCTTCTTGTCTTTATGAAAGTTATTCTTGTGATGATCGGGCTTTGGCGGAGTCGATTGAGAAGGGTGATAAAACTTGGCAAAGTCAAATGGTGACTTCTTGTCGAATGTTCGACCTATTGGCTTTCGTGAAACATGCTTTTTCTTTTTGTTTAGATTCAAGCTTCCTGGTGTAATGAAATGATGAATCGGTGACGCGCTTTTCCTAAGCAATAGTTGCGTCAATCGTCAAGGCGATGCACATCCCAATAGAGGTAGGTCACGTTGCTGCTACAAGAGAAAAAAAGGTTTTGTCGAGAACTTTTACCTTTTCTTCAAGCTATGAATACAACTTTCACACTGATATGTTTCTAATCCTCTCTGTAACGAACATAAAATAATAATTAAATAACTAATAATTAACATAATTAACTATAAGATTGAAAGGACATGACCTTTCAAGTCACAATCCCCAAGCCTTATTTAATAGGCGGGTCATCAACAATTGTAATCATCTATTATCGTTCATCTATACAACCATTAATATACATTCACCCAATCTCTTATCCGATATTCCAGATATTTTTGTGATTATTGTGTGAGCGAAATAATTGTTCGCTTCACTCTCGTCCAACGACCAACAACCTACAATTGTGAGATTCGATCTATACGTGTTTTCCACCTTGTGAAAAGGCTTACTGAATGCAAGGGACCGAAAAATGGACCAAACCATGCCCTCTAATACCATGTTAAAGATTAACAAAAGAGAGATGAAGCATAACATATGAGCGAACACACAATGGGCATATTAATTGTATGGGCGATGGAATACCTTTTACCATGGGTCTATACCATGGGTCACTAAGGAAAAGTGAACAAATCAACTACTCAACTAACCAACTAATTAATACACTATGGACCATAGTAGACAATTGACATTACAATTATTATTACAATTATTAACACTAGTAGATAGGTTTGAAAAAAAAGAAGAAAGTAGAGTAACCCTTATCCGGGTCCATACTCTTCATAAACATTAGCTAAGAGAAGTCCACACGACTCAGATCCATGTCCTTGTACTGAAAAAAACGCCGCATTTTAGATGCTTAGAAAACAAGGAGACATATTATTTAGCTTGTAGCAACTTTAACACCTGAAAGTGGCATCCTACATGATATCGTACTTAATCCGGTCAGTTCTTTCTAAATCCACATGCACATCGTCCCCGCTGTCTGGATAAAGATAAAATATAAAGTAGTTTGTAGATGCTCAATCCGTGCTTCCTATCTTACTCATAAGATCTGTATTAGCAGCCTTAAACTGGCTATCTGTATTAGCAGCCTTAAACTCGCACTTGCAGAAGTTACATATACAGACTTTGTTGTTGGAATTGTCTATTGAAACGAAGAATGGTTGTGGAAGGCGAAGGTGTGCCGATAAGAGATGTCAGTTCCAATGTTAATGGCACGAATCAAACATGGAGATCGCCCGTTCCTTTTTTATTTGGCGGAATCGGCGCCATGCTCATTCTTATAACAATTGCTTTGTTCATTCTGTTATGCTCATTCATGAAGTCATCTGCACATAACGAAGAAAACACTGGTGAACGGTCAGCTGACTCTGGGAAAAAAAGCGCGTTACAGGGGGAAGATATGGATGATAGAGCGATGGTGATAATGGCCGGTGATGACAAGCCAAGCTTTCTGGCACAACCTGCAATAAAGTTCCCAGATCTTGCTGGGGAAACAAATGAATGTTAGGGTAATTAGTTAATAAATAAAAACTAACATGCCATTATAGGAATTAAGCTTGTACGGTATCTGTTTCTGCATCGCTAATGCTTTGCTTCTATAGATATTGACCGGAGAAATGCACAAGCGAAATGATTATTGTTATTACGAGATGGTATGATGAGAAAATTTATCATTTGATTACGGGCTTTATGTTTCAAATAAATGATTCATGATTGTAAATAAAACTATCAGCACCCAAGCCTGAATTTTTCTTTTGTTTTTCCGTAAGCGATGCACCGGTCTCGGTGATAATGATAATGTAACATAGATCCATCTGAGACTCGATTTATTAATCAGACAAGACATTAAAATTCAGCTTAATAAAATCGACAATCATGTGCTAACGTACGCCGTTTTCACACCGCAGTACTAAACTCGACAGTGGATGTTACACTCACACTCTCCACTCATATATTTGTTCAATCTTTTGCTACGCAGTATGTAACTGTTTTAAAATAACGGATTTTCAGAAATAATGTATAGGCGTTGAAGCTCAACGACAAGCCGTGGAAGCTCAACCCCGAGAGCCGGATTCTGGTCAAAGTTAATATATGCTGGATAGAGCATTTGATTTTATAGTTTCATATTGAAAATTACTTGATGGGTTTGCATTAGAATTGATTTTATACGATTGAAGGCATATAGGTGTTTATATTGATGAAAATTACTTGATGGGTTTGCATTAGAATTGATTTTATACGATTGAAGGCATATAGGTGTTTATATTGCATAAAAAATATTATTTAGATTCTATTTAATAAAATTATTATTTTAAAAAGATGTGAAAAAGTACATCAAACATATGTTAAAGGTATATTATTATTAATTTATATTATTATTTTCTTCATTTTATATTTTATATGTATAAGGATCATCATGTATCTAACATCAAGGGAAATGGGACATGTCATGTTCAAAAGACTATGCCCATTATGTGAATTATAAATATTTT
Source organism: Pseudotsuga menziesii (assembly GCA_001517045.1). NCBI lineage: Eukaryota > Viridiplantae > Streptophyta > Pinopsida > Pinales > Pinaceae > Pseudotsuga > Pseudotsuga menziesii. Next base: position 67,758 of record LPNX010914924.1, on the reverse strand, counting down.
GATAAAAACAAATATGATATGTATAGTAGAAGTTATGTAGATATTTTGAACTTCGGTTGGAAAATATAGGAGGATGAACCTCTCGAATATATTGGAAAGTTAAACGTTTTTTTATTTGAGGGTTACATAAGTAATTGTCATGTTTAAAAATACTAAAAGATGGTTTTAAGATATTAATTGTAATACTCGAGTTAAGTACTTGGTTTTTTTCTCCCTCATACTATTTTTAGCATTTACATTGATAAGCTCGAAGATTGTTTATAAGAATTCGATTGTGTTGCACGATTTTAGAAGGAATAGTCATCATGCTTGTTCTCTATGTTGATGTTATCGTTCTTATTGTTCGGGTACACAGGGTACTCCCAAAAGACCGAACACCTAGAGCAACCACTTCACACAAATGAATCAGAGATCAATACACCAATGTTTGTCACGTGGTTAAAACCTTCGAGAGGGAAACAATCCACCGCCCCAGCCAAATAGCTACTTGGAGCAATTAATTATGCAAAAGAAATAAAGTTACATGAGCTTCTCATAATCGATCAACTAGCCAAGGACTCTCCATGCTCTTTAGATAGAGATCATGGACCAATCGCGTATTAAGCCACGGATCAATGGTAGGTATGATCTAAGAGAAGTTGAACCGTCGGATCACTCTATGTCTAAAACATACCATGATCGTCGGATTAGAATATTTACAAATGCATACTAATGCATACTAAAGAAACACACTTTTACCTAACGGATATATTACACAAGTTGATCTTAACTAACTCCTAAGTGTCTAAATATCTTAACATCCCCCCTTAAGAACAACTTAGGATAAGATTGAAGGAATTACAAAAGTGACACTATTAGGAGAAGGAAGGAGGAATTAGAGCCTATCCCCCCTCAAGGACACATTCTTGAACTCCTAACATAGACAGAGGTTTAGAAAACTTCGCTTCTGTAAGAGACTTGGTGAAGATGTCTGCAACTTGATCATCTGTAGGGCAATAGAGCACTTCAATAAAATGATCATGAACAAGATTTCTGATGAAGTGCATGTGTAGCTCAATGTGTTTGTTGCGCTGATGTAGAACTGGATCTTTGGCAAGTTTGATGGCACTTTGATTGTCGCACCAAAGCGAAGTAGGCTACTGCTGCTCGAATCCAAAATCTGAAAGGATATGTCGAAGCCATAAAGCTTCATGACTAGCATTAACTGCAGCTCGATATTCTACTTCTACTGAAGAAAGAGCAAGAGCTTGTTGTTTCTTACAATCCCAAGTGACAGGTCTAGATCCCAGACTGAAAACATAACCTACAGTAGACTTTCGATCATCAGGATCACCGGCCCAATCTGAATCAATGAAAGAAATGAACAAATGTTCCCCCCCATACTATAATGAATCCCAAACTGAATTGTATCTCGAATATATCGAAGTATTCTTTTTGCTGCTTTCGAGTGACTTTCATGAAGTGTTTGCATATAACGGGAAACATGACCAATGGCAAAGGAAAGGTCAGGATGGGAATGAGTCAAGTATAAGAGACTACCAACAAGCTGATGATACAAGGTAGCATCTACTTCAGGGGAAGTACAAGCGGAAGAAAGTTTGACTCCAAACTAGAAGGGAGAAGGGGTTGGTTTACAATCTTCCATGTGAAAGCGAGGAAGAAGGTCCCAAGCATACTTAGACTCGGAAAGAAAGATTCCTTCTTTGGTTTGCCAGACTTGGAGACCAAGAAAATAATGCAAATGTCCTAAGTTTGACATTTCAAAATTTTGCTTAAGACTGGATTTCACATGGGTTATAAGTTTAGGGTCACTACCAGTAATGATAAGATCATCAACATAAAGAACACGTATGATGAGATGGTTTCCTACTTTCTTGGTATAGACATTGGGGTTAGAATGACATCTAGAAAAACCAGTGTTAAGAAGAAAGCTATCCATTTTGGCATACCAAGCTCTAGGAGCTTGCTTAAGGCCATATAAGGATTTCTTAAGGAGACAAACAAGGCTAGAGTTATCCTGAACATATCGAGGAGGTTGTTCCATGTAAATTTCCTCCTGTAAATCACCATGTAAAAATTCAAACTTAACATCCATTTGATGGATTTCCCAATTATGTAAGGCTGTAAGGGAAAGAACAAGGTAGATGGAATTCATTTTTGTGACAAGAGAAAAGGTTTCATTGTAGTCAATTCCTTCAACTTGGGAAAAACCTTTGGAAACTAACCTTTCCTTAAGTCTTTCAACACTTTCATCTGATGCATACTTAGTTCTATAGACCCATTGACATCTGACAATTTTTCTTCTTTTTGGAAGAGGAACAAGATCCCAAGTATCGTTTTCCATTAAGGAAAAATATTCTTCATCCATAGCTGCATCCCAATCTGGATTTCCTAAAGCTTCTGCAAAAGTTTCTGGATCATGATTCTCAGAAACTTGAGCCAAAAGAGAAGAGGCTCGCTGAAACTAGGAACGTGTTCGACGTTGATCTCTAGGATCACCTGCAAGATCACCAACTGCTTTACATGTTGAACAGACCCATCAAGGAAGCATTGGTGCTGGTGCAATTGGAGGAACATGAGCAGGAGGAGGTGGATTTTCATCCTCACTGTCATTATCAGAAACTGGAGTTGGAAACTTGTCAAGGAAGTTGGAAGAAGAAGAAGAAGGCACAATCGTCGAATCAGGCTCGCAAGCCAAAGATGGAACACCCACTAAGTTAGGCTTGCAGGCCAAGATATTTTCATCAAATTTAACATCTCTTCTAATGATTATATCATGTGAATGGGGCTGAAGTAGTCTATAACCTTTTACATCTTCAGAATAGCCAACAAATATGCACTTTTCACTTTTAGGCTGCAATGCTTTCTATTTTTCATCCGGAATGTGAGCCCATTGATCCAGATGGAGATCAATGGACACCCACCTATTCCACTGGCTCAAAACAATTTTCCATTGTGGCAATTTTCTAGTTATTTTTCTATAGTTTTTCGGGTCCTAAACTTCTGGGGCCATTTTGAGGCCCTAAACGACTTTTTTTGGATATTCAGAGTCAAACGAGTGCCATTAGTATGCATTTGGTCAACCAAAAGTTGTAAATATTAGACATACCTTTCTAATGAGCCATCGAATGCCCAAATCGGAGATCGTATGCAAAAGTTATGACCCCGGGAAGTTGACTGTTCAACTTACCACCTTGGGGCTGCAAACTTTATGACGGTTCATCTTCTAGGGTTACGTTTTGGAATTTCGGGGTTATCCCCTAATTCTTATTATAAATAGGCCCCTATGGCCTCATTTTTTTTCCAGCTTGGCACGGATGAGCGTAGCAGCCACATCTCTTCTCAGAGATAGCTACCACCATTCTAGCAATTGTATTACAGTTTGTTCTATTTCCTCCATTTAATAGAATATGGGTTTATTATATCTTTGTTATCTTTGCAAAATGTCTGTGATTATGATTCTATATATGCTCTTTCACTTCATTCATGCATAAATCTTGATCACCCATGCTTCACAACCAAGCACACAAAAGTGACTTACATATGGTTTAATTTTACTCCATGTTTCTTCCAGTGTTATACCTTGTAAAACTTCACTAGGTGTGCGATTAACTATGTAATTTGCACAATTTATGGCCTCAACCCAATATCGAAGACTTAGTCCCTTAGATTGGATCATACAATTAGCCATTTATTTTAAAGTGCGGTTCTTCTATTCAACTACATCATTTTTTTGTGGTGTATATGGAACAGCGTGTTATTGTTGGATTCCTTGTTTAGTGCAAAAAGTAGTGAACTTTTTCTTAACATATTCTCCTCCATTGTCAGATCTTAACTTAATAATTTGATGACTAGATTGTTTTTCAACAAGAGCCTTGTAGGCCAAGAACATGTTAAATACTTTGCTCTTAATTTTTAGGAAGTAAATCCAAGTACGTCTGGAGTAGTCATCAATGAAAGTTAAGAAATATTTGAAACCAGAAAAGGAAGCAGATGGAAGAGGGACACACAAATCACTATGCACAAGCTCTAAGGGAACCGAGGCGTGCCAAGAGGCATGTTTGACAAAACTGTCCCAATGATGTTTTTCGAGTACACAACCAGAACAAACACCATCCTTGCAAGATACCATCGAAAGACTAGTCACCATATTGTCTTTACATAGTTGTTGCAATGAGCGATAATTTAAGCGACCAAATCGCTCAATCCAAAGTTTGCTCACGTTATCACTATGAGCAACAAAAACTGAAGGAAAAGGTGATGACCCAAAGTTGTTAGATTTGTACAACCTCGTAGTATCATTAACAGTTCCAGTAGCAAGGACATTTTAAGGATTTTTAAAATCCTTGATTATAACTTGGTGAGGTGTAAACGTCACAGTTTTACCTTCAGCTAAATGATTATTTTTATAGACTGATAACAAATTGTAGGAAATTTTTAGAACACATAGTACATCATTGAAATGACCATTTTCTATTGGAATTGTTCCAGATCCTACAACACTTAGAGATCTATCATCACCAACAAATATTTGTTCGGTGTTACATTCATGCATAGTAGAAAAGATGGCTTGATCCTTAGAGATATGATAAGATGCTCCAGAATCAATGAGTCATTCAATTGAAGTAGAAGAAGACGATACAGTATAAGAGTAACCAGAAGCACAAAGTGCATGTCCATGAGAGGTAGATTCTGAAGATGAATCTAGGCTAATGTGGTGCTTCTTCATTGTTGCTTCCAAGGCTGCCATCTTCTTGAAACACTTAGATTCATCATGATTATCTTTCCCACAAAATTGAAATGACACTCAGTTTTCTTTCATTTTGGCTTGGATCCTTTGTCATTTTTTAAAGAAGGAGCCGACTGAGAGGGTTTGGGACCCTTGTTGTTTGGATTATTATTGCAAAAATTCTATTTCTTGGGAGGCTTGGACTTTTCTTTCTGTTGGGATAATAAGGATTTCCCATATGTATCTGCATTGTTAATTATTCCAAGATGAATGAGCTTATCTTGCTCTCTAATTAAGGAATTACAAAAAGATTCAAGTCTAGGCTCTTTATAGCTAGCTGCAGTCAAGGATTCTTTCATGGAGTAGAATGTAGATACAAAAACAGAATATGAAGGTTCAAGTTTGGAAAGAATATGGTAAATACATTGTTTGTCTTCTTTCTTCATATTGCATTCCACACATAAGAGTCTAATAGTTTTATGCTTAGATAAATAGTCTTGAATGCATGGAAAATCATTTGGATTCAAGGAAATCAACTCATTCTCAAGTTGATGACCGCGAATTTCATTGTGTTTACCAAACACAGATTCCAATTTTTCCCAAGCTATATCAGGTTCATCAATTCTAGATATGTGGAATCGCAAATCAGTTGAAATTGACATCCCAATCAATCCACGAGCTTCAACACATCTATTTTTCCATTTAATTTTCTTATCATCATTAGTGGGTTCTGTTTCTTTCCCTGAGGTTATCCTGAAAAATCTCCTACTTTGCAGAACATCCTCCATACGAGATTTCCATGAGAAATAGTTAGAACTTGTATGTATAATATCACAAGGGGCGGCCATACAGTAAAATAATGACCAAAAGAACATAAGATAAATATATGTATGCAAAGAGCTCAAAAACATATGTGGTTTTAAAAAAAATGGCACTGAAAATGGATTTTGGATGATGAAGTTATGCTTGATCAAAGAAAATGTCGAAGATGTCCCCAAGAGTGACGTGACAGATATTAACTTGACCAACTAAAAAAAGAACCCTCTTCTTTCCAATATGAACCTTTGACAATCACTTACAAGAAATTTGCTTTTTAAGTGAATCACTTTTGCAAAATAAGTGATATTCACTTTTACAATATTGTTACTTTTAAATAGTGCGGCAATAAATTAAAAGACTTAAGTGACTCACTTTTTATTTTATTTTATTTAAGTGAGATGCACTTTTACAATAAGGTAACTTGAAAATAGAAATTGCATGCACTAAAAAGTAGCTTAATAAGACTTGAACTCAAGACCTATTAATGAATAAAGAAACTTTGGATCAAGTGAGCTAAGTTTAAAAGATACGTAAAAGAATGGAAAGAGGAAGGGGGCTCTTTTTTTTTAACTTTTCTTTCTCGTTCTCCGTGCTCGCCTTTTTTTTCTGCAAATCACAAAAAAAAATCTTTTTTCACACAATGGGGTTGGGTTTCTCACTGTTTTTGATTCGCTGTGATTGCACAAGGTGCACGACAAAGAGCATACGTAGCTGAGAAGACAAGAAAAAAACGTTCTTTTTCTGTTTCTGATTCACCACGATTGTGTAAGGTGCACAGCAAAGAGCGTACGCAGCCAGTGAAGGCAATGGTCTAAGACTAAAACAGTAAAGATCTAATAATAAATATGATAAAATATGAGAGATTTAAAAAAAATAAAACAAATATGTCACTGTAACATTATACCTTCAGATTTGCCGAAATGGGTGTTTCTGGAACAAACGGAAACAATTTTTGATGAAACATTTAAAAAAAAATGGAAACGGCACTTCAAACGCAATGGAACAGCTCCCACAGGACAAAAATGCATAGAAAATTCATAAGTAGAAACCCTTTCAAAGTTTCAGCAACACCGGTTCCAGATCTTGATCAAAACCGAAAGCGACTCTTCATAAATGCTCTGTTACCATGTTCGGGTACATAGGGTACTCCCAAAAGACTGAACACCTAGAGGAACCACTTCAAAAAAATGAATCATAGATCAATACATTGATATTTATCACGTGGTTAAAACCCTCGAGAGGGAAAGAATCCATGGCCCCAACCAAATAATTACTTGGAGCAATTTATTATGCAAAAGAAGGAAAGTTACATCAACTTCTCATAATCGACCAACTAGCGAAGGACCCTCCATGCTCTTTAAATAGAGATCATGTACCAATCGGGTGTTAAGCCAGTGATCAATGGTAGGTATGATCTAAGAGAAGTTGAACCATTGGATCACTCTATGTCTAAAACATATCATGACTGTCGAATTACAATATTTACAAATGCATAGTAAAGAAACACACTTTTACCTAATGGATATATTAGACAAGTTGATCTTAAATAACTCCTAAGTGTCTTAATATATTAACACTTATTACAAGTTTCCCCTTTAATCTTAACAAGCAATTAATAATTCCCAAATATTTCTGCTTGAATATGTGTATGACTCTTTACACCAAAAAAACTAAAGTCGTGATTACAAAATTCTTCAAGGGCACTTACTATAATTTTGTATATGATAATAGAAAGGTAGACATAGTGACTTCTTATAAATATCTCGGAATTGAATTCTAGCAAAAGCTTAATTGGAACTATAGCATTCAGAACAGGATTAAAGGACAGTGGAAAGCCTAGTTTGGTCTTGATAATAACTGTAAATCGACAATCCATGTGTTGTTGGAAAGGAAAAAATTACTCTTTGAAATGTTCGCCACTCCTGTTATGTTGTATGGATATGAAGCATGGGGATGTGCAACATTTTATAGAATTGAGGAGAAAAATTGAGCAAATACAAAAGGGATTTATTACTTATAAGTGTTCAAATATTGTAACTTCAAAGAATATTCTAAACGTATTTTATTGATGTACCCCAAGGGAGATGTCTTATTTCTGTGTTACTATTGTATTTGGTCATCTTAGAGTCATGAGGTGAAGCATTCGTCGTAAGTTGGGTCAATAGTACCCTAATGAATATAGTATAATACATTTTTGAGATTTCCTAGGTGAAGTCATCCTAGTTAGTTTAGTGGGGCCGACTTGTTAGGTTAAATGTCAAGTGAAAAAATAGTATAAATAGAGGAGTTGTGTTTCTTGTTTGAACACAGAATCACACTTGTGTATTGCACATAGGAGAGAGAGAGAGAGAGAGAGAGAGAGAGAGAGAGAGAGAGGAGGATTAACTGTTTTGGGGTTTTACCTTATATATCGTATACAGAGGAATTTTGGTTGGCTTCTCTTCGTGTTTAGGGTTTCCCAAGATAAATATGTGTATATCTTGTGATTGTGTTTCTTTAAGTAATTTTGCATATGCTACTATTGTGAATTTGGATTAAACACTAATGATATCTGGCTAAGAATATGAAATATTAACATGGTATGAGAGCTAGCACAAATATAACAGATTTCACAAGGTAAAACTCTCACTCCTCTCCCTCTAGCAAGAAATTAGGGTTTCTGCAAAATTTGGAATTTTGAATATTTTCTTGAATAAAAAGTTGTGCCTCCCTAGAGTACATCTATTGAGCTCTGGATCGAATTTTTTGAGTGGGTGAATCTCTAGGAAAACCAAACCCTAGTTTGGTCGTGTACGAAAAAACTCCAGAAAACTAGAATGAGAAATCTGCAGAAACTAAAACCTCTCAAGAAAGTTTTGAAGGGTGAAGATTTGGGACATCCAGAAATTAAGTGGACCAACCAACTCGCCTCAGTCAAGTGCATCTCCTGGTAAGTTTAGGTTTTCATTTTGAGAAATTTCAATTTTTAGTGACCTTGTGGATAAGATGGCCCCAAGCACTAAGCTTGAGGACAAGATGGAAGGCATTGAAAAATTTCAAGCATGGAAGTATAGGATTGGTCTCATTCTTAGAGAGAATGATCTTGAAAAATATATCAACATTGAATTTGTTGAACCATAATAAGATGAAGATAAGGAGAATAATCGGAACAACCTAATCAAGGCAACAAGGATCATTGTTGATTCTATCAGATATCACTTGATTCCTCAATTTTCATCTGAAGAGACACCAAATAAAATGTATTACCTTTCCAGAATGTAAGAGGGAAGGAACATCAATAGAAATATGAACTTGAGAGATCAAGTGAAGAGTACCAAGATGAGTAAAGGAGAATCCATTCACTTCACAAGGGTCTCCTAGTTCAAGGAACAACTAGATGCCTTTAGAGAATCCCTTGATGAATATGAACTAGTCATGACTGGTCTCAATGGCTCACTAGACCTTGGGAGCCATTCATACAGACTATGTGTGCCAGAAAAGAAAGTATGAAGTTTGACATTGTATGGGAAGACTCCATCTAAGATGAAGCTAGAGTAGCTAACATAGAAGTTCTACTTAAAGAAGACGATCAAGATCTAGCCATACTAGAAGAAGAAGATAATCAAACTTCAAGAAGGATATTCACAAGGAGTATAGACTTCCAAAGAATTTTCAAAGGAAAAGAGGAAACAGTCAGAAGAAATACTACTCCAAATATCAATGTTATAATTTTCATAAGATATTCCACATTTCCAGAGAGTGTCCATTGAAGAAGAACAACAATAGAAGACATCATGTTCTTCTAGATGAAGATGAGGATGAAGAAGAAGAAGAAAGACCTCGAAAGAGACAAGCCAAAAAGAAGATGTAAAAGAATATGTGCTATTATTTTCTCTCTCTGGGTCTGTAATACCTCGAGAAGATACATGTCTTATTGATAGCGGTGCTTCAAAGCACATGATGCAGAAGAATGAAACTCTGTCAATACTTGAAGAAAAGAAATCTCCTAAGAAAGTATCATTAGGAGATGACTATGGATATCCATTCAAGGGCATTGGTGAATCAATCTACAATATTGGCTCTGGAACCTCCATGAAGATAAAGGAAGTACTATATGTACCGGGTTTGGAAAAGAACTTACTTTCCATGTCAACACTAGATAGGGAAGGATATAGAGTTGATTTTTAAGATGGACAAGTACACATGTGTACCAAAGGAAATACAATTGAAGATGGTGTGTTCATTGGTGAAGAAGAAGTAGGACTGTACAAACTCAAGGGTCCGACATCCAGAAACAACCCTTGTCCATTTTACCACTATCTCAAGTGAACTATGGCATAGAAGGCTTGCTCACATCAACTACAAAGAATTGCCTTATCTAAGCAAGGTGGTAACATGTTTACCATATGTGAAGATCGATCATGAAGTTACTTGCAAAGGATTTGCAAGAGGAAATAACATCAAGAATCCATTTCCAAAGAGTGAAAGACTAAAGGTATGTTGGAATTGATTCATTTTGATGTATGTATGCCATCCATATATTTAAGTGGATATGAATATTATGTTACATTTATTGATGACTATTCAAGAAAGACATGGATATACTTCTTGAAGACAAATAGTGAAGTGTTTGGGAAATTCAAGGAATTCAAAGCCTTGGTAGAGAAACATTGAGGAAGAAGAATTAAGACACTCAGAACAAATAATGGTGGAGAATATACTTGAAAGAATTTGAAGCATTCTGTAAAGAAGATGGAATCAAGAGGGAACTAACCACTCCCTACAATCCCTAACATAGTGGTTTTGCATAAAGAAAGAATAGAACTATTATGGAAACAGTGAAGACAATGATTCATGACCAAGACCTTCCCATGCATCTATAGGATGAAGCACCAAGAACAACTATGTATGTGCATAATAGATTATCTCATAGTGCTCTTGGGTTCAAGATTCCTGAAGAAATGTATACATGAAAGAAACCCGAAGTGATCCTTTGAAAAATATTTTGATGTTCAGTAAATGTTCATATTCCGAAACATAAGAGAACCAAGTTGGATCATTCTAGAAAGAATGGAATATTTGTTGGATATTGTGAAGTCTCCAAAGCCTTCAGGATATACATTTTAGGATTCCATCATATAAATATTAGTAGGGATGTAACATTTTACGAATAAAAATATATTAAGAAATCCAGAAGGTGTCGGATTGAAGAAGTACATGAAGAGGATGTACCTCCCATAAAGGTAGAAGTTGAACCCTCTCCTAAATTAGCAGCATCCGAGGATCATGATATGCTAGAACCTCAGGAACCCCCTACTATGGATATATATCGAAATAGAAAACCTGGTTGCGGAAGAGAAATCATATACGAAGAAGAGAAGTATGGAGCTCTAGAAGGATCCACAAGAGCAAGTAAGAGATCAAATCCATTCTCGAGTTATGTAGGTTTTATGTGTGATATTGTAGATCAAGAACCCACCGGCTATGAGGAATTTGCATAGAATAAATAATGGGTGGAAGCAATGATGAAAGAATAATGGTCAATAATGAAGAATGATGTTTGGGATATATTACCCAAACCAGAAAACAATAGTGTGTTATCTTCAAAGTGGATCTACGAGATAAAACATGCAGCTGATGGAAGTATTAAAAAATACAAGGAAATATTTGTGGTCTGAGGATTCTCTTAGAAACAGGGAATTGATTATGAAGAGAAATTTTCTCCAGTAGCAAGGTAAACTTCTATCAGAACTATCATTAAACTTATTTCCATGATGAAGTAGGATCTACACCAGATGGATGTAAAGACATCATTCCCAAATGGTGTGATTGAGTAATAAGTATACATTGAACAATCACAAGGATTTGAAGTAGAAGATAGAGTGACTCATATATGTAAGGTTACAACAAATCTATATGGACTAAAGAAAGCTCCTAGATATTGGTATGAAAGGATAGATAGCTTCTTGACAAGCTTGGGCTGTACCAAAATTAAAGTTGATCCTAAACTTTACATGAAGGTTACGGACGATGAAGGTGTCATACTATTGTTGTATGTGGATGATCTATTTCTGACTGGAAATGAGAAACATATCACAGATTGCAAGAAGAAGCTAGATGAATAATTCAAGATGAAATATCTTCGATTGATGCACTATTTTCTTAGGCTCGAAGTGTGGTAGAGCCCATAAGGAATATTTATGAATCAAGGAAAGTATGGAGTGGAAACCTTGAAAATATTTAATATGGTGGATTGTAAAGCCATGGCCACACCCATGGATACCAACATGAAGATGTTATCTGATGGATCATTAGAATTAGTGGATATGACTCAGTACAAGCCAATTATTCGGTCGGAAATGTATCTAACAAAAACAAATTTCCTTGTGATTATGCAAATGTTAAACTTGCTTGAGGATTTTCTCCTTGTAAATCCTATACAATTAAAATCCAAAGGTGGAATCCAAAGGTAAAGTACCACAGGGACCCTAGCAAGGATAGGAGATGAGCAAGAAAGATTGGAACATGATACTATAACATAAATATGAAAATGATATAGTATACTACGTATAAGTTTTAATTTACAGAACATCAAAAACTGTTTAAAACAAACTATAGTCCAATGGATGAATATTTATATTAAAGTGGAGGAAGGTGGGAGTTTTAATGCAATCACATGGAGCCTTCTAAAGTGTTGTCCAGCTGTAAAAACCCTAATGAAAAGGGATTAGGTTTTAGAACATATGCATTCTCCTCGTTGTGTGTAAATGAGGATAGTTGAGGCTCTCGGCTGCTCTCGACCCTTCTAGGGTTGGAAAAAACAACGCGTTCAATCACTCATTAGTTTCCATATCAAGATGTAGCCACGAATTTCTTCGTTTCGATGTNATATATATATATATATATATTCTTTTATGTTTGTTTTGTAAAGGAAAAGGATGCCATTTATCAGATTGAGTTTTGACCTCTATGTATTGTTTCTTGACAGGTGTCTTGAAAGAAGGCTTACTGAAGGATATTCATCTAGAACAAACAAACTTGGGTTGAGGTACCTGGTAAGGCCCATGCTCTTGGAAACCATGCACTACAAAGTACACCTATGGTGTGAAACAAATGAAAAGAAACCTAGATATCCGATTTCTTTTAGGGTCTGGACTCGTTTTTGGAGGTTATAAGCCTCCTTCATTTTTTTGATGGTATACGTCTTTATTAATTTTTCCTTACGACGTTAAGATACAATTTAGAATGTTTTAGAATCCTTTTGACTCAAACCATGGAGTCTATGAGAAGAAATGTAAAGAAGCTTTTGTTGTGAAATTTCAAGGCATTATAGCCATTTCAATTTCTGTCTGTTAGGTGGGTTTAAAGACTGTTGAGATGCCCTTAGTTATACTTTGAATTTTATGTAAATGGTGTAATTTCTATATTTTTTATATGGTTTTACTTATAAAGCATCTCTTTCTAAAATATATTTGGATTATTTACCCCTCTGTATACTTGTTTAAAAATATGTATCTTGTTTGTACAACTCTACTCTGAGCATTTGTTAAATTCATCTTTAACTTTCGTATATCACTCTCAACTTGGTAAAATTTTATCTGGAAACATGGTTCAACTCATGTGTAGAATTTTTGGGTTTTTTGGTGTAATTTTATTCATATTTTAAGGCCGTAAGGCTTCTTTATTTCTCAAAAGTATTAACTTATAGAGCTCCTCTATAGAAATGATAATTGTTTAAAATATTTACCAACTAGTTTCTGGATTGGTTATGTATCCTTTTGAAAAAAATGTTCTAGGTTAGACTATTGTCATTGTTGTTTATAAAATTCATGTAAAGAAAATTAACCTCACAGGTTTTGAACCCTTGACCTATTTGTTGAGTACATAGTTGTCATTGATGTCAAAGGTGTTCACAAATGACAAAGGAATAACTAGTGGATATGCTGGTAGACTAAAGGTTGCAAGTATCCAAAATAACAAAACAATAACACTATTATAGGTTTCAGGTTGCAAGTGAATGACAAACGAATAACCCTATAGCAAGTTGAATGACTACGATTGATCATTCAATGTTGTGGTTGAATGAATTTTCACAGAGTATTTCCACAAAGAAATCGTCCTGATCCGCAAAGTCATGGTGAGATCCGAATTTGATCTGAAATTGATAGTTAGGAAGCCTCCTGTACGAGGTCCAACGACTGAGGATTAGTTCTGCAAATGATAGGCAGGAGGATGAAGGTCCGCAAAAGATCAAGATTGAACGACTTATTTTAGTCTCGCACTAGATCCAACGGTTAAGGATTAATTCTGACAGTTAGGAAGAAAATCCAAAGTTATACAAAAGATCAAGATCGGACGGCTGAGATTAGTTCCTCCAAAAGAGATCGACAGTGTGAAAGGAAAATGGGGAAAGAGAATTGCGTTTAAATACTATATGAACCTGCAATCCCCATCCCGCAATATGGAAATCAATGGTTAGGAAGACACGTGGAAAAGATCAATGATGCAGAATTGTTGTTGCGGAAAGAAGTTTGCAGAAAGTCGAGATATGATGGAAATGTTATATCTTGCATCCTGCATCCCGCAATCTAGAGAGATCACACAAATGATGTTAGTTCTGCTAGAAAATATCAACAACTTGGAAAAATAAGTGCGGAAAGAAGATTGTGAAAAGTAAAGATACGATTTTGGGAAATGTTACATCCCGCAAATCTGAAGATCAACACCCATAGAGAAGCATGATGAAGATCAACGGTGGGGAATTGTTGAAACAGAAACTTGGTGCGAAGATAGAATTTCGAGAGGAAATATGTAGAGTATATCAATGGTCTAGAGATATTCGAAGATATGATCAACAGTCCGTATTCTATCCATAGAAGAAGATTACGGAAGCACTAGAGAATGATAAATATGGTTGCAAAAATGAATTCAGAGCTATGAGAAGAACGAAATGGTACAATTTCTGAAATTTAACGATGAAATGATACGACGGTTGAATGGGTAGATGATGAAGAGGTATGCCTGTAAGTAAACAGTCATGATCCAAAATGAAAGAAAGCAGCTATGGAGAGATACATTGGTAGGTAATAGGTAATAGGTATTTATGGAATGAATATGTAAATAATGAAGCACCTCTGTTAGGAAATTTAACAAAGTCCAAAGTGAATAGCTTTTCAACTGTTCCAAAAGACTGGGGAAATTAGTCTAGAGTAGCAGGGTGGTGCTAGGGAAGGCCACAGTTCTGCAAGGGGTCGAAGTCTCCTTCTAGTCGTAGCTGGATATCAGGGTGTCATAGCATCCTTGTCTCTTGAAGCAGGAAGAAAACCATAGGGGTGTTGTAGCATCCTTGTCTATAGTTGCATGAAAAAACTAGGGTGTATCTACATCCTTTCTGTTGCAGTAGATAAACAATTTTGTAAATTTATCTTATTAATGAGTTTGTGTTGGTGGTTTTCTCTTTTGAGGTTTCCACAATAAAATTTGTGTCTTGATTGTTGAGTATTTTAAAGTAAAAACTAAAAATATTGATTAACCCCCCCCTCTCAGTATTGTGGGATCAACCAACAATTTGTATCAGAGCAGGCTCCTTCACAAACAGCTTAACCACTGGAAGGAATATCCCATCCAATAATCATAATGAATAAACAAGAAGGTTTTTCCATTAACAAACCTCCCCTATTTACTAGAGAAAATTATGCTAACTGGAGTGTAAGAATGAGGTGTCATCTAATGTCCCTTGGATGGAAGGTTTCGGAAGCAACTGAAAAGGACCTTAAGATAGGAAACCAATACCCTATAGACACAGTTGAACTAGGTGAATATGAAGGTAATTCCAAAGCCCAAAATGCAATCTTAAGTGGTTTAAAACTCAGTATTTACTAAAGTTATGCAATGCACATCTACCAAACCAGCTTGGGACAAGTTGAGAATTATCTATGAAGGAGAATATAAGGTTAAAGAATCCAAACTTCAAACATATAAAGGTCAATTTGAAAGTATTAAAATGAAAGAAGAAGAGAAAATTGGTGAATACCTTCTTCATGTAGACGAAGTTGTTAATATGATCAGAGGGCTTGGAGGAAAATTAAAAGAAAAGGAAGTAGTAAGCAAGGTACTAAGAACATTACCAATGAGATATGACCCAAAGGTATCCACCTTTGAAGAACGAGATGATCTTAAAATGTAACAATGGATGGGTTACATGGAATTCTTAGGGATTCTCAAGAAAAGAAGTGTAGCTTTTAAAGCCTCCTTCAAAAATGAATCAGAAAACTCAAATTATGAGGAAGCCTTTTCATTAATAAACTTGAGAGAGGGACTAGAAAATACAAGGGGAATTTACCTTTAAATTTTTTTAATTGTGGAAGGATTGGACATTTTTCCTATAAATGCACCTATAGTAAACAAGATGAGAATGAAGAAAAGGAAACTTCAAAATTCAAAAACGGTAAAACAGGAAACAAGAAAAAATCCTATCAGGGAAATGAAATTGTTTATGCCATGTAAGACAGTGAAGTTGAAGAAACTGAAGTTTTATTTATGGGCCTAGATACTTAAGCCTCAAATAGTGACTTAGATGTGGAAGGATAAGTAAACCTAAGAGCTAAACGTGTAAGCGCCCTTGAAGAACTTGACAAATGTAGGGAAAATAATAGAGAGTCAAATTTTATCATCATTTAGTTGGAAGCTCAACTTCTAGATGCCAAAAAGGTTGAGGAGGACCTAAGCCTAAAACTCAAAAGAAGAATACAAGAGACTGAAAAGCTTACAGAAGAAATCATGCAATTCAAGAGAAAGCTTGATGAAGAATCTATCAAATCAAAATTTGAGAATAGATCAAGGATTCTAGATGACATTCTGAGTATCCAAAGACCATCAAGTGATAGGTCTGGTTTGGGGTTTGTTATAAACAAGAAGAAGAAGCCATAAATTTTTCCTGACACCAATCAACAAGGAAGCAAGCAAAGCTATGCTGAAGTACTAAATAATCCAGCTAAAAGGGAAGAAAGCAAGAAAGAAAACTTAACTTATCAAGATAAAAATATAAATAATATATCTCCCAAGATACTAAATAGATATCTATAGATATTTTTAGGTCATTACTATTCCTGTAACAATTTTGGTCATAAATCCGTAAATTGAAGAACTAAAAGAAAGGTTTTTGAATACAAGAAGAAGTCATCAAATAACAAGTCAAAGGGAAATAAGAACCTGTTTACACTAATCCAAAAATATGACATATAATTTTATAAGTGTAATAACCATGGACATATGGCAAGATAATGTAAACTGAAGACTCCTATGAGGAATATTGTTGTAGCCAAATCTAAAAACACCAAACAAAATAAGTATTGGAGAGAAAAGGAAGAACAAGAGAGTTCCATGATTACTTTATGTGCAACCGAAAGCCAAAAACTATGACACATGGACAGTGGTTGTTCAAAACATATGACCGATGACCCAAGCAAATTCATAAACTTAAAATATAATAAGGGAAAAGTCACTTTTGGAGACAGTTTGTCCTCTAAAATAATCGACAAAGGAACAGTTGTTGTCAACAACAAGATCAATGTAGAAAATGTTTTGCTAGTTGAAAACATCAAGCCTAATCTTCTCAATGTAAGTCAAACATGTGACCAAGGACAGATTTGCATATTTGACTAGGAAAAATGTGAAATTGAGAATAAGAAATCAAGAAAGTTTGTTGGCATTGCTATGAGAAATACAAAGAATGTATACATCTTGGAAAATGAAAACCAAAGATACTTAAGTATGGTAGATGAAAGTTGGTTATGGAACAGAAGGTTGCGACATTTAAGTTTTCACAATGTTGCCAGAATAAGCACAAAGGAGGCTATAAG
The DNA here is from genome assembly GCA_001517045.1 of Pseudotsuga menziesii. Classification (NCBI taxonomy): domain Eukaryota; kingdom Viridiplantae; phylum Streptophyta; class Pinopsida; order Pinales; family Pinaceae; genus Pseudotsuga; species Pseudotsuga menziesii. The sequence goes on along the minus strand of LPNX010914924.1, from coordinate 50,370 downwards.
AGAGCTACCAAAATTTGTATTTCCTCTAAGCTCTATATGTAAACATTATCAACATGGGAAGCAAACCAGAGCCAGTTTTAAAATAAAAGAAAATATGACCTCACACCCTCTGGGAATAATACACACAGACCTCTTGGACCAACCAGAACTAAAATATTGCACCGATATCATTATCTCATGTTGCTCATTGATGATTACACAAGGATGAAATGGGTGGTATTCCTCAAAGAAATATCAGAAGCTTTTGAAAATTTTAAAATCTTCAAGGCAATGGCTAAAAATAAGTCAAGTATGAAAATCAAGTGTCTTAGATCAAATAATGGGGGAGAATATACCTCAAATGAATTCAATGAGTTCTATGAATGTCATGGAATTAACAAACATTTTTCAGCTGCAAAAACTCCTCAACAAAACGGGGTTGTTGAAAGGAAAACAAAATAGTCCAAGAAGCTTCCAGAACAATGCTCAACGAAGAAAATCTGTCAGATTCATTTTGGAGAGAAGCTGTATACATAGCTGTGTACATACTTAACCAAGGACAACTCAGAGTGAATAAGGATAAGACCCCATACGAATTGTGGTATGGAATACCAGCCTCAGTCAAATATTTTTAAGTGTTTGGCAGTAACTTTTACATCAAAAGAAATGAGGATGACCTTGGAAAGTTCAACTCATCTACCCAAAAGGCATATAGGTGTTACAATAAAAGGTTACATAAAATTGTAGAAAGTGTTGATGTGAAAGTGGATGATTTACAAAGGTGAAACTATTAGGAGAAGGAAGGAGGCATTAGAGCCTATCCCCCCTTACTAACACATTCCTGAACTCCTAACATAGATAAAAGTTTAGAAAACTTCGCTTCTGTAAGAGACTTCGTGAAGATGTCTGCAACTTGATCATCTATAGGGAAACGAAGCATTTCAAGAAAACGATCATGAAAAAGAATTATGATGAAGTGCATGTGTAAATCAATGTGTTTGCTGCGTTGATGTAGAACTGGATCTTTGGCAATATTGATGGCACTTTGATTTTCACACCAAAATGGAGTAGGTTGCTGGTTCTCGAATATAAACTTTGAAAGGATCTATCAAAGCCATAAAGCTTCCTGACATGCATTAGCTGCGGCTCAATATTCTGCTTCTGCTAAAGAAAGAGAAAGAGCTTGTTGTTTCTTACAATCCCAAGTGACAGGTCCAGATACCAGACTGAAAAAATAACCTATAGTAGACTTTTGATAATCAGGATCGCCGTCCCAATCTGAATCAGTGAAACCAACCAACAAAGGTTTCCCCCCTGTACTATAGTGAATCCCAAACTGAATTGTACCTTGAATATATCGAAGTATTATTTTTGCTGATTTCCAGTGACTTTCATGAGTTGTTTGCATATAACGGGAAACACGACCAATGACAAAGGAAAGGTCAAGATGGAAATGAATCAAGTATAAGAGACTACCAACAAGTTAATGATACAAGGTGGCATCTACCTCAGGTGAAGTACAAGTGCCAGAAAGTTTGGCTCTAGACTGAAAGGGAGAAAGGGTTGGTTTACAATCTTCCATGTGAAAGCGACGAAGAAGGTCACAAGCATACTTAGATTGGGAAATAAAGATTCATTCTTTGGTTTGCAAGACTTGGAGACCAATAAAATATTGCAAATTTCCTAAGTCTGACATTTCAAAATTTTGCTTAAGACTGGATTTCACATGGGTTAAAAGTTTAGGGTCACTACCAGTTAGGATAAGATCATCAACATAAAGAACAAGTATGAAGATATGTTTTCCTACTTTCTTGGTATAAACATTGGGGTTAGAATGGCATCTAGAAAAACCAGTGTTAAGGAGAAAGCTATCCATTTTTTCATACCAAGCTCCAGGAGCTTGCTTAAGAACATATAAGGATTTCTTAAGGCGATGCAAAAGTCTAGAGTTATTTTGAACATATCTAGGAGGTTGTTCCATGTACATTTCCTCCTGTAAATCACCATGTAAGAAGGAAGACTTGACATCCATTTGATTGACTTCCAAGTTATGTAAGGTTGCAAGGAAAAGAAAAATGTGGATGGAGTTCATTTTTGCGACATGAGCAAAGGTTTCATTGTACTCAATCCCTTCAACTTGGGAAAAACATTTGGAAATTAACCTTGATTTAAGTATTTCAATAATTTCAACTGATGCATACTTAGTTATGTATACCCATTTACATCTGACAAGTTTTATTCTGTTTGGAAGAGGAACAAGATCCAAGGTATCATTAGACATTAAGGAACAATATTCTTCATCCATGGCTGTATCCCAATCTAGATTTTATGAAGCTTATGCAAATGTTGTTCCATCATGATTCTCAAAAACTTGAGCCAAAATAGAAGAGGCTCGCTGAAACTGAGAACAAGTTCAACGTTGATCTCTAGGATCACCAACAAGATCACCAACTGCTTCACATGTTGAACGAACCCATCGAGGAAGCATTGGTGCTATTGCAACGGGAGGAACATGAGAAAAAGGAGGTGGATTTTCATCCTCACTATCATCATCAGAAACTAGAGTTGGAAACCTGTCAAGGAAGTTGGAAGGATAAGAAGGCACATTTGTCGAATCAGGATCGCAGGCCAAAGATGGCACACCCACAAATTTAGGCTCGTAGGCCAAGATATTTTCATCAAATTTAACATCTCGTCTAATGATTATATCATGAGAATGTAGCTGAATAAGTCTATAAACTTTTACATCTTTAGAATATCCAACAAAGATGCACTTTTCACTTTTAGGCTACAATGCTTTCCGGTTTTCATCTGGAATGTGAGCCCATGCTTCACTACCAAACACACAGAAGTGACTTACATCTGGTTTAATTTTACTCCAAGGATTCTTCCGATGTTATACCTTGTAAAACTTTAGTGGGTGTGCGATTAAATATGTAATGTGCATAATTTATGGCCTCGGCCCAATATTGAAGACTTAGTGCCTTAGATTGGATCACACAATTAGCCATTTCTTTTAAAGTGCGGTTCTTCCGTTCATCTACACCATTTTGTTGTGGTGTATATGGAACAGTGTGTTGTTGTTGGATTCCTTGTTCATTGCAGAAAGTAGTGAACCTTTTGTTAACATATTATTCTCCATTGTCAGATCTTAAGTTAATAATTCGATGACCATATTAATTTTCAATAAGGGCCTTATAGGCCAATAACATGTTAAATAATCCGCTCTTAAGTTTAGGAAGTAAACCTAAGTGCATCTGGAGTAGTCATCAATGAAAGCTAAGAAATATTTTAAACCAGAAAAGGAAGCAGATGGAAGATGACCACACAAGTCACTATGCACAAGCTCCAAGGGAACCGAGGTGTGCCAAGAGGCACGTTTGTCAAAACTGTCCCGATGATGTTTTTCGAGTACACAACCGGATAAACAACATCCTTGCAAGATACCATCGGAAGACCAGTCACCATATTTTGTTTACATAGTTGTTGCAATGAGCGATAATTTAAGTGACCAAATCACTCATGCCAAAGTTTGCTCAAGTTATCACTATGAGCAACAAAAACTGAAGCAAAAGGTGATGACCCAAAGTTGTTAAATTTGTACAACCTGGTAATATCATCAACAATTCTTGTAGCTAGGACATGTTGAGGATTTTTAAAACCCTTGATTAAAACTTGGTGAGGTGTAAATGTTACAGTTTTACCTTCACCATAATGAGTGATTTGATAGACTGATAACAAAATGCAAGAAATTCTTGTAACACATACTACATCACTAAAATGATCATTTTCTACTGGAACTATTCCAGATCCTACAACACTTAGAGAACTATCATCACCAACAAATATTTGTTTGGTGTTACATTCATGCATAGTAGAAAATATGGCTTAATCCTTAGCCATATGATAAGATGCTCCAGAATCAATGATCCATTCATTTGAAGTAGAAGAAAAATATGTAGTATAAGAGTAATCAGAAGCACAAAGTGCATGTCCATGAGAGGTAGATTCTGAAGATGAATCTAGGCTGATGTGGTGCTTCTTCATTGATGCTTCCAAGGATTCCCTCTTCTAGAAACACTTAGATTCATCATGATTATCTTTCCCACAAAAATTGCAATGACGCTCAGTCTTCTTTATTTCTGGCTTGGATACCTTGTCATTTTTTAAAGAAGGAGTTGACTGAGAGGGTTTGGGACCCTTGTTTGGATTATTATTGCGAAAATTTTCTTTCCTGGGAGGTTTTGACTTTTCTTTCTGTTGGGACAATAAGGGTTTCCCAGATGTATCTGCATTGTTAATTATTCCAAGATGAATGAGCTTATCTTGCTCTCTAATTAAGGAATATCAAAAGGATTCAAGACTAGGTTCTTGATAGCTAGCTGTAGTCAAGAATTATTTCATGGAGTAAAATGTAGATACAAAAATAAAATATGCAGGTCCAAGCTTGGAAAGAATATGATAAATACATTGTTTGTCTTCTTTTTTAATATTGCATTTTTCACATAAGAGTCTAAGAGTTTTATACTTAGATAAATAATATTGAATGCATGAAAAATCACTCGAATTCAAAGAAATCAAGTCATTCTCAAGTTGATGACCTCGAATTTCATTGTGTTTACCAAACACATATTCTAGCTTGCCCCAATCTCTATCACGTTCATTAATTCCAGATATGTGGAATCACAAATCTGTAGAGGTTGAGATCCCAATCAATCCACGAGCTTGATCACATTTATTTTCCCATTTTATTTTCTGGGTTCTATTTCTTTCCTTGAGGTAATTTTGAAAAGTCCCCTACTTCTTAGAACATCCTCCATATGATATTTCCATGAGAAATAGTTAGAACTGGTAAGTATAATATCACAAGAAGCAGCTATATTGTAAAATAATGGCTGAAAGAATAGAAAATAACTATTTGGATGTAAAGAGCTCAAAAAATTAGGTTGTTTTAAAAAAACTGGCACTGAAAAACTAATTCTGGATGATGACATTATGCATGATCAAATAAAATGGTGAAGTTGTCCCCAATAGTGATGTGGCGGATATTAACTTGACCAACTAAAAAAATGAACCCCCTTCTTCCCAAGATGAACCTTTGACAATCACTTACAAGAAAGTTGTTTTTAAGTGAATCACTTTTGTAAAATAAGTGATGTTCACTTTATAAATAATGTTACTTTAAATAGTGCAGCAATAAATTAAAAGACTTAAGTGACTCACTTTTTATTTTATTTTATTCAAGTGAGATGCACTTTTACAATAAAGTAACTTGAAAATAGAAATTGCCTGCACTAAAAAGTAACTTAATAAGACTTGGACTCAAGACCTATTAAGGAATAAAGCAACTTTGAACCAAGTGAGTTAGGTTTAAAAGCTACATCAAAGAAGAGAAAGAGAAAGGGGGATTTTTTTTTTAGTCTTCTCTCTCGGTCTTCGTACTTGCCTTTTTTTCTGCAAATCACAAAAAAACAAAAAAACAAAAACAAAAAAATTTTTTCCACACTATGGGGTTAGATCTTGGTTATCTTTCCCAGAAAGTCTACGTTCTCAAGTTTTCTCACTATTTCTGATTCTCCATGATCGTATAAGGTGCACGACAAAGAGCATACGTAGGTGAGAAAACAAACAAAACTTTCACTTTCTATTCTGATTCGCCACGATCACGCAAGGTGCAGGGAAAAGAGCATACACAGCCAAGGAAGACAATAGTTCGAGACTAAAACAATAAAGATCTAATAATAAAACTAATAAAATATGAGAGATTTAAAAAAAATTAAAACAAATCTGTCACTGTAACATTATAGCTTCATATTTGCCGAAATGGGTGTTTCTGGATCAAACAAAAACAGATTTTGATGAAATGAAAACTATTTCCCAATGTAAACAGCACACCTAACATAATGGAATAGATCCCACAGCGAACAAATGCACAGAGACTCTAGAACCAAAAACCCTTTCAAAGTTTTGGCAACAGCGGTTGCAGATCTTGATCACAAATGGAAGTGGCTCTTCATAAACGCTCTGATACCATGTTTGGGTACACAGGGTACTCCCAAAATATCGAACACCTAGAAAAACCACTTCACACAAATAGATCACAGATCAATACACCGATGTTTGTCACATGGTTAAAACCCTCAAGAGGGAAACAATCCATGGCCCCAGCCAAATAGCTACTTGGAGCAATTTATTATGCAAAAGAAATAAAGTTACAAATGAACTTCTCATAATCTATCAACTAGCCAAGGACCCTCCATGATTTTTAAATAAAGATCATGGACCAATCGAGTGTTAAGCCACGGATCAATGGTAGGTATGATCTAAGAGAAGTTGAACCGTCAGATCACTTTATGTCTAGAACATATCGTGACCATTAGATTATAATATTTACAAATGCATACTAAAGAAACACACTTTACCTAATGGATATATTACACAAGTTGGTCTTAACTAACTCCTAAGTGTCTAAATATCCTAACACCTAGGAAAGAGAAAAATATCGACAGTATTGAAAATACAGGTGATGATGAAATAAAAGATTTGCAAAAGGACAAGAACATTCATAATGAAGAATAAGACAAAGAGAAGGAAGATACATAGGAAGATGATGAATACTTCCCTAGACTTGACACTAAAAATTATTCTAGGAGGGTACAAAAAGATCATCCAAAGTCACAGATCATGGGTGATGAAAATGTTGGAGTTAAAACAAGAAGACAACTACCAGATGTGGAACAAGCCATAATCTCGATAGTAGAACCCAAGAACTTTATGGAAGACAACAAAAATGATGAATGGGTCAAATCCATGAATGAAGAACTAGATCAGATTGAGAAAAATGAGACTTAGGAACTTGTCCCAAGACCTAAAGATAAGAACATTGTAGGAACCAAATGGATTTTCAAAAAAAAGTTCAATCAAGATGGAAAAGTAATAAGGAACAAGGAGATATTAGCTTGTAAGGGTTATGCCCAAGTGGAAGGTATTGATTTTGAAGAAACTTATGCTTTTGTATCCTGACTTGAAGCAATCAGAATGTTTTTAGCACTGTCATGTCATAAAAACTTCAAAGTATATCAAATGGCTATCAAGTCTGCATTCTTGAATGGAAAACTAGAAGAAGAAGTGTATATTGAAAAACTTGAAGGGTTTGTCCTATCTAAAAACAAATATTATGTCTGTAAACTAAAAAAAGGCACTCAATGGTCTCAAACAAGCTCCAAAGTGGATGGTTTTCAAGACTCGATAGTTACTTCAAACAACAAGGTTTTAAAAGAGGAGTCACTGAAAGTATCATTATTGTCATCTATGTGGATGATATCATTTTTTGGAAGTAATATTCAAATCCTACGTGTAGACTTTTCCTATGAAATGAAGAAAGAATTCGAAATGTCAATGTTGGGTGAATTGGCATTCTTCTTGGAATTGCAAGTCTATCAAACAGACGAAGGAATTTTCATCTCTCAAACTAAGTAGATCAAATATATGTTGAAAAGTTTTAAAATGGAAGATTCCAAACCCGTTGGTACTCCTATGGTCACTAGTTGCAAGTTAAGTAAGGATGATGAATCTCTAGAAGTATATCATACCATGTTTAGATCCATGATTGGAAGTCTTCTATATGTGACATCCACAAGAACAGATGTGATGCAAGCTGTTGGATTGGTGGCTAGATTCCCATCAGATCCCAAAGAAACACATGTAACAACAATAAAAAGGATTTTTAGATATCTAAAAAGTACCATGGATTATGGTTTATGGTATCCAAAAGGACAATACTTTACCTTGAAAGTGTTTACTGATGCAGATTGGTCAGGAAGTGTTGATGATCGGAAAAGTACTAGCGGAGCAACATTCTTTCTCAGAAATTATTTAGTATCATGGTCAAGTAAAACAAAATACTCCATTTCACTCTCTATAGTAGAAGTAGAATATATTGCTACCACATCATGTTGCACTTAGGTTATTTGGATGAAACAAATCCTAGAAGATCTACTTGTAAAATATGAGCATCCAATAGTGATCAACTGTGATAACACTAGTTCTATAAATCTGTCTAAAAATCCTATCATGCATTCTAAGACAAAACATATACCAATCGAGTATCACTATCTAAGAGAACAAGTATCTCAAAAAGCTGTCAAATTAGAATACATTGACACAAAAGAACAGATTGCTGACATTTTCACCAAACCACTACCTACAGAAGCCTTTGAGAATCTTAGAAAGAAAATGGGAGTAGTTACATTACAAAAGTACTAAGAGGAGAAAGATTAATCTCAGGGGGATAAATGATGACATGGGGAGATGTCAAACAGAAAGGTTCCTTTGTCATTGTTGTCAAAGGGGGAGAATGTTTAGAGGTTTCGATCAATGCCAGAGGGGGAGATTGTTGAGTACATAGTTGTCATTGATGTCAAAGGTGTTCACGAATGAAAAAGGAATAACCAGTGGATATGGTGGTAGACTGAAGGTTGCAGGTATCAAGAATAACAAAGGAATAACCATGTTATAGGTTGCAAGTTGCAAGGTGAATGAAAAATGAATAACCTATAGCAATTTGAATGACTAAGATCGATCATTCAATGTTGTTCCAGAATGAACTGTCGGAGAGGATTTCCACAAAGAAATCGTGTAGATCAGCAAAGTCATTGTGATGTTTGAATTCGATCTAAAATCGATGGTGAGGAAGCATCCCGTACGAGATCCAATGGCTGAGGATTAGTCCCTTATATTAGTCCCTTCACTAGATCAAGATCAATATCGGACAACTTATATTAGTCCCTTCACTAGATCCGACGGTTAAGGATTAATTACAACAGCTAGGAGGAAAATCCAAAGTTCTGCAAAAGATCAAGATCAGATGGATGAGATTAGTTCCACCAAAAGAGATAGACGATGCAGAAGAAAAATGCAGAAAGGGAATTGCGTTTAAAGATTTTATGAACCCGCAATCTACATCCCTCAATTTGGAAATCGACAGTCAGGAAAAAACCCTCAAAAGATCAATGTTGCAGAATCGTTGTTGTGGAAAGAAGTTTGCGGAAAGTCGAGATACGATGTTAAGAAATGTTACATCCCGCATCCCGCAATCTGGAGAGATCAGATCACTAAAGTTAGTTCCGCTAAAACAGATCAAATCCTTGGAAAATGAAGTACTGAAAGAAGTTTACAGAAAATCAAGATACGATTTTGGGGAATGTTATATCCCGCATCCCGCAAATCTAAAGATCGAAGCTCATGGAGAAGCCCGATGAAGATCAACGATGGGGAATCATTGAAACATAAACTTGGTGTGTAAATATGATTTCAAGAGGAAATGTGTAGAGTATATCAATTGTTCGTAGAGATTCAGACATAATATCAACGGTATGGACTGTTTCTAGAGAAGAAGATTACAAAAGCACCAAAGAACGATAAAGAGGGATGCAGAAATGAACGATAAATGGTACATTTGCTGAAATTTAACGATAAAATGATGCGATGGTTGAATGGGTAGATGATGAAGAGGTATGTCTGTAAGTAAACAGTCATGATCCAAAACGAAAGAACACATCTATGGAGAGATGCATTGGTAGGTAATAGGTAATAGGTATTTATTGAATGAATGTGTAAAGAGTGAAGTGCCTCTGTTAGGAAGCTTGACAGAATTCAAAGTGAATAGTTTTCCAACTATTCTAAAAGACTGAGGAAATCAGTCTAGGGTTGACGGGTGGTGCTAGGGAAGTCCATAGGTCTACAGGGGGTTGAAGCCTCCTTCTAGTCGTAGCTAGAGAACAAGGTTTCATAGCATCCTTGTCTGTTGAACCAGACAGAAAACCATAGGGGTGTTGTAGCATCCTTGTCTGTAGTTGTAGGAAAAATCTACGGTGTATCTACATCCTTTCTATTGTATAAGATAAACAATTTTGTAAATTCATCTTATTAATGAGTTTGTGTTGGTGGTTTTCTCTTTTTAGGTTTCCACAATAAAATTTGTGTCTTGATTGTTGATTTTGTGTATTTTAAAGTAAAAAATGGCAATATTTATTCACCCCCCCTCTCAGTATTGTGGGATAAACGAACATTATTTTAGCTCTGAATTGTATTATTTATTATAAATATATACCTTTACAACTATTTTAATACTCTTTTTAGAAAATGATAAGAATTTCAAAAGGAATATTATTTGGGTTACAGTTAAGTTAAAAATATAGCTACGACCTATCTCCGTTAGGGTGTAAGCTGCTAAAGTAGATTCTGATTATATCCTTTAGGGGCGTCAAACATGGGTCTATAATAATATTTTAGGTAGAGATATTATATAATGATTTGTTTGAATAAATTGACTTCTGCGTTAGTTTAAAAAAAATTCTTAAACCCTACTTTATTTTTTTCTTGTAAAATATTTAAGCCTTTCAGCTATACAGACATTAATTGTTTATTGAAACAATTAATCCCTTAAGCCATAGTAGATAATACTTGCAAAATCTAAAATGAATATGTACACTATAATATGTATAAGTTTTGAGTCTAGATCTATGGTTCAAAAAAAACATGTGTTTTTAGACTATAATGATATTGTTAAGAAAGAGTTTGTGTGTCTATGGATTCGTTTACTATTTCCAAAAATAAAAGAATAAGCCTTATCTATAACAGATTCATAGTTCAAGTAAAATGAGGATGACGATGATTTAACCCTTTGGGTTTAACTATAAAAGTCTAAGAAATAATATTTATTATTTATCTATGTATACCATGTAGAGTGAGAGGAAATTTATATATAGAATATGATACTATTCTAAATGCTATAGCCTACTAATTTCACTAAGAATCCTTGTGTATACAATAGAATTCATGAGCTCATAAATGTATAGGAAAAATAAATAATATCCTACTTGTTACAGAAAACAATTAATAGTTCTAGAAACTTAACATTCATAATATTCTACAGATATAAATATAGAATGAAATTAAAGTTAAATACTAAAACACTTGTTATCACATATATAGTAGCCGGGCTACCATATTCTATTTTTCAGACACAGTATATTTTTCAGCCAGTTCTCTTACATATGAGATGCTGAGATGAGAATTTTTCTATGTATCATGATTATATTTGTGGACTATTGAACTCTCCCATGTCAGGACTGAGTCTCAGGACACTCAGATTTGAGGACCGATGTAGCCATTTATGTCATTTCAGAGCAGTAGTGGATGCCACTGTTATATCAGTACTTTCTCATTGGATAGATGGTGTTTCATATGAATTATATTGCATGGATATGGCTCAGCATTTTATATTGTGTTATGGTTATTATTTCTCTTATACTGATCCTTGTGACATCAATACACAATATAAGATACAACCAAGTCCATGTAATTATACTTGGTTGTATCTTATACTGTGTATTGATGTCCTTACTCTGGCTTTGAAGTTCATGATATATACTCATTGGTTTTACCCTCCTTAGGGAGAATAGAGGTATTCATTGCCACCATTGTTTTGGCTTGCTAGTGTTGGCTCCATCATTTCATTGTCTTCACCCATCCATTACCTTCCAGTTTAATTTTCAACCCGACTGACTTCTTGACTTATGGCATGGAGGACCCTTTTCCTCGCTATAACCTTTGTTGGACAAGCCTCCCTGTTTATATTATGTCTCGGATCTGATTTTGTGACAAAAATTGCCTTTGGTAAGTTGGATAGTATGCCTAAATCATTCTGGTCGATTTTCTAGATGTTTGGAATTGTGCAGAACTCCCCCTAGTCACTTGAGATGTTGTTGGCTAAAACTGAAAGCTGATGTACTACTTGTATTAAAATATTGAATATGCGCCCATTAAATGAAAATTTAAAACTGTGTTTCTTAACATATGTAAAAAAGGGCAAAGAGCAATGGAGTGCTAAAATACTCCTTGAAGAGTATAAGAAAGGTCCAAAAAGCAATGGTTAAAAATATGCTATATCAAAAATTGCTGACCTTATTAAAATAAATATGTCCCGAATGAAAGCTACGATTAGTTGTGCTTTTAAGCACTGGTGAAGTCCCAAAAGGGTCATATAGGCCAAAAAAGTCCATGGAATAAAATATGATCCTAATGAACTTGGATCAATATTGATCTAGACATGGTGCCTACGTTGAATAAGCACTTTCTGAAGAACTCACCCATCTGTGAGGCACTGCCATTCCTTGTGTTATTGTTTGTCCAGCATTGGTAATAGTGAGTTTTCCCTTTCCTTGTCCAAAGTGTCATGATGTTGAGTAGGAAGTCATCATTTGCCTTAGCCTTGTCATTTCCACCCTTCACCCTTCACTAGCAAATTGACTACAGCTATGAAGTGAGTATAGTCTTGAAAGTCTAAGTCTAACTAATAATAAATAAAGCCTTATATATATATATATGTATTTGTTGATGTACCGCTAGTGAAATGAATGCTACTTGTTGAGATTATTACTTGAATGAGTTGTAGAGCATGGTTTAACCTTTTAACACTTGCAACAGATGGATGTATTCTGAGTTATTATTGGTGTCTGATTAATCATAGATGGTTATCTTATTTATTGGGTATGATTGATGATCATATCGAGACCTATGAGGGGTATGAGTATACACCTTATATGGATTGGGACTCTTTGAGTCCAATGAGATAGTTTATTTCCAGTTCTGGGCACTTACAGATGTGATCAGGCTCACTCTACCTTTATGATGCAGTTTTTCTTCATTGATTGATATTCTTGAGCAAGGATATGTTTCAGTTGGATCTCCGAGGGCATTGTAGGGGCATAGTGGGGTGCACCCACTTGTTTGTACCATTGTACCCCCATCCTAGACAGCCTGGTGGGCTCAGTTTGACAACACAAGCACCCTAGGAAGCTGTTTTGGTAGGATCACGTTTCCCAAGGTAGATTAAAAAATGATTAAATGGCTATTGAAGAAATCGATTTGGGCTACTGAGGCAAGGAAATTACATGGGATCAGTCATGATGATGAGAGTGATGACCTTCGCACCTTCTCTAGCAGTTGCAGCTCCTGATTGGGCCCACACTTATTTTTTGGGCATTTTTTAATTATTTTCTGGAGCTCTTTTTGGAGGCTCATGATTACCTCAAGGAGGCACAAAATTCAAAGAATGAAATTGTTATATTATTTATTATTCCATGGGGACACCCAAAGCGAGTTAGTCAAACACTCCTTGGACCCACCATGTGCTTTCATTTATTTCTTGTTTAGTGGGTTACCTTTATTTGGGTGGTTTAGTCCACTTTGGTAAATTATAGTTATATTGATCCATGTCTTGTATGTTGAGCTCATCTCAACCATTGATTAGAACATTTCATATTTTAATCTTAGCCACTTGTTTTGAAAGTGGTTAGAATTTGGTTATGATTGAGGATCTCTCATTTCTATTTAAAGGAGAGAGCTTCTCAGTTGTAAGGGGTCTTTGGCTCTTAAATCTGAATAATAGAAAGACTTTTTCTATGGAAATTCTTATGGATCTGCTTTGCATCTGATGTGCTCAAATGGTGATTAGCTTGTCGTCAGCTTCCTATCATTGTGGAAATTCTCATGAGATCTATCATTTTCGTGGCTATCATTGTTTTGTCTACAGGATGGCATTTTGGCTGGAGCGTTTTTGTAGGGGGGCCTCAACTCGCTTGATTCTCTTCATCTTGGATCAGGGGGTTTTCATTAGTTTCATTGCGATCTATGATTACTTCATTTTAATGTCTTGTAGCATTCAATTTCTTTATTTTGTATGTGCAAATCTGATATGGTTGACGTTTTCTCATGCAGGGTAGGGGGCGCTTTGGTGGCTTGGACCTTGCATATGACATAGAAATCACGGGGATCTTCCAGAATTGATCGGGATAGAAAAGATCGTCACTATTACAGAATTCTATAGGATTTTATAGGTAAGATCCAATAGCTAAGTTCTTCTTTTCATATCTTATTCTATTGTACCTTGCTGAAATTCAACTTTTTCCGAAAACTCCTAAAACACTAAAAAACCTAAAAAATTAATAAATCAGGGAACCATCTGATATTTTGCCAAACCATTTCTAGGTTTCATAGATCATGCCTCCCCCTCACTATATCAACTGAAATGCTGGTCAAATTCCTCACAGTTTGACCTAGATCTAATTTTTAAGCAGAAAATTGCATAACTCCCCACTGAAAATTTGACCTGTTAGGGTTTTGAGTTTTTCTGAATTATGAATTCACATATGGATAGATCAGGGCCCACATAGTCCAAATAAACCCCAACAGTATCCAAACGCTTATCATTTTGACCTAGATCTAGCAAATTGACTGAAACAGCCATAGCGCCCTCACTGAAAATTACACTTTTCCGAAAGTAGTTTTTTTTGAAATATGACGAGATAAGCTGATAGATCAGGGCCCAAGCAATCCAAAACACCCCCAACACTATCCTAGTTCCTCCTGGTTTTCCCTAGATCTGAAAAAATAAGTTTTTAGCCTCCTAGCCCCATCATCAGATTTTGACTTTTCTAGATCTGATTTTTTTGTTGTTTTCCTGATTTGGGCTTGCAGATCAGGTCTCCCTGACCTCTTTTCTGCCTCAATGCTAAGCCATTAGCCTCTTGGTTCTCGTAAAACTACAGATCTATCCTCCTAAGCCCTGGCGCTAGCCATCCACTGAGCTGGGTTTCCTGTACCTTAGCTTTTCCGAACCAACTACTTTTTGGGTTCATAGATCAGGGTGTCTCCCAGGTGGGTTCTTTGAAACATGGGCTGATCCAGTGGATTATTCATCTTCAAAATTACACTGATCCAATAGGGTATAATAGCTATTAATCTATGGTTCAAGAACATAACATAGGCTAAACATAGTGCACGACTAGCGTTAAGGGCCGCGCGGTCCGACATAACATCACGCAACTTGTATGGGCCACATAGCTCGCGCAGCTAGTATGGGCCGCACAGCTTTCACAGCTTGCATGGGTCACGCAGCTTGCACAGTATGGGTCGCATAGTTTTTGCACCATAAGGAGGTAATCTAAAATGGTTTGTGGCAAAGCCCGCATAATGCTGCAACGTTTGTGGATGCTGCGATGCTGCGACGTTTGTGGATGCTGCGATGCTGCAAAATTGGTTATATGCTGAGTTGCTGCGAAATAGATATCACGTTTAATGCGACCTATATATATTGGTTGCTATGAAGTTGGTGATGACATCAAACGGTTACGTTACATGTGGCATAGCCCAGTTGCAGGTTATTGCAATGTGTTGTGAGTCAACACATATGCGTGGAGTTAGTTGCAACGTTTCGGGAATATGGAACGTCGTGGTAACATGACGCTTGTGTAGCGATTTGGCGGGATTGCATGGTTCAGTTTAGTGTATGGTTGTAACGATAATAAAGAATATAATAGCTGTGATGATAAAGACGATTCGAACCTGTTACTTATCCAAAAACACGTTAAATAGAGGGTTTTCTGACCACATTAGGGGATAGAGGGGATAAAGGGAGAGATTCAGATTGTGTTAGAGCATAGAGCTTCATTTTTCTTTTATGAGAAACTTGGGGAGTTGCTATGAAGTGCCCAGATGCTGTTTCTTTTGAAGTCGACATTCTCTGTTATAATTTAGCTTTCTTTTCCTTTCGAAGGCTAATTGTAATTTTTAGAAGAGAGGTCTTAAAGACTTTGTACAACATTTTGTTTACAGTTGCTGAAGTTGATTCCAAAACCATTTTTGTACCATCTTAAAAAGATTATTTGGATCGGTACCCATTGGAGAGGGACCCGGAGACGTAGCCCAGTGGAGGGGGTGAACTCCGTTATCAACTTCTGTTTTGTGGCTCTCTGTTTTAGTGTTTCTCATTTCTGTTTCAGTTTTGCTGTTTCATTTCCTGTTTAGTTTGTTGTTATATCAGATTTCAACATTTAAATAACTGTTAAAGCTATTTGATGAATTCAGCAAACTGATTAACGCATTCTTTAAATAAACTTTTAATGCACATAAGTTGAGATCCGACAGATCATATTATGGTATCAGAGCAGGTTAACTGCTGGTGCAAGTTTGTGAATGCTTACCAGGTCCAGGTTAAAGTGTGGTGAAGGAGAATTAATCGAAGGAGATCCTGATATTGGCTCGAGGAGAACATTCTCAAGAACCATGTCTTCTCCACGAGGGGAAGAAGAAGGACATAGAGAATGGGAAAACCTTGTTATTTCTGAAACTGAGTTTTTGGAGGGTTTTATCAACATGAAAGCCATGATGGAAATTCTACTCGATGAGTGAGCAGAAAGGAAGAAGAAAGAAGAAGGATCTTCATCCAAAGATGCAGAAGTGAAGAAGGAAGAAAAGGGTAAAGGAGTAGGAGGTGATGGTGATCCTCATGAAACTAATCAATCTTTCTCTTCTTCTCATTCGAATAATGCAAATCCTAATATGCCTTATTTCAAATTGGATGTTAAATTTGAATTGCCAATTTATAATGGAGATTTAGATGCTGAAAAGTTAGACAATTGGATCAAGCAGCTTGAAGTATATTACAGGGTGCATGGCATTAATGATGAACCTTCAAGGATTCAATTGGCCACTTTGAGAATGAGTGGTATGGCTCTTACTTGGTGGGAGAGCAAGATTCAGCAAGATCTTCGAAATAATGGTAAAATTATTTCAGTTTCGAATGAATTCATTGAAGTATTAAGGAAGCAATTTTATCCTTTAGGACATATTCAGCAATTAGCTATGAGTTGGAAAATGTTTAGACAAGCTAAAGGACAAAGCATTCAAGATTATACTCATGAATTCAGAAAGAGGGCTATTGCATTGAATATTTCATTAGATACACAGGAAACTCTTCTTAAGTACATTGGTGGCATGCATTCTTATTTGAAGCATACTTTGTTGATGTTTAACCCCAGTAATTTGGATGATGTATGTGTTCAAGCTACCCATTTAGAAGCCAGGGGTAAGCATGCTAATGATACTTTTGTGAAGAAGTCCTTTAAATTTGACAGCAAATCGAAAGGTAAAGATAAGGGGAAAAAGAAGATGGCTACTGTTAAGAAAGAGGGTGAAAAGCCTACATGTTCGCATTGTCAGAAGGGACATGATGTCTCTAAGTGTTGGAAACTTCATCCGGAGTTAAGGACAAATAAGTACAGAGGAAACAAAGATAAAGGCAAAGCAAAAGCTACTGTAGCAGTTATTCAAGACTTGGGATCTGACTCAGGTGATGAAACAAAGGTTACAGCTGTCAGAATCCAAGGTAAGAATAAAAGTATCTCACTTCCCATTGATGCAAAATCAAGTTCTAGTGCAAGTACAAATCTGCCATCTACTTCTAAGCAAAATGATTAAAATAGAAGTGCACTGTTTCATGTTCGTGTCATTGCAAATCACACAAAGATTGATACATTGTTTGATAGTGGTTCACAAGTAAATATGATATAAGAAGAAGTGGTTAAGAAATTGCTTTTAGTTACTATGCCTCATGAAAAAACATATCCTCTTGGTTGGGTTACTAATGATACACGATTGCAAGTTACAAAGAAATGTGTTTTGAAATTTGCAATCACTGAAAAGTTTATGGATGAGGTAGAACTAGATGTA
The DNA here is from genome assembly GCA_001517045.1 of Pseudotsuga menziesii. Taxonomy (NCBI): domain Eukaryota; kingdom Viridiplantae; phylum Streptophyta; class Pinopsida; order Pinales; family Pinaceae; genus Pseudotsuga; species Pseudotsuga menziesii. The sequence continues at coordinate 32,817 of LPNX010914924.1, read as the reverse complement.
GTACCCCTTGACATTTGTGGAATAGTACTTGGGAGTCCATATTTGTATGACCGGAAAGCAATATTTTATAGAGAGAAGAATAAGTATCATATTTTTTAAGATGGCGTGGAATATATTGTACGAGAACATAAGATAAGAAAAAACCTAGCAATAGTTTCTGCAGGATAAATGAAGAGGCTGGTAAATGCTAGTAAGAATTTTTTGTTAATGATGGTTAAGATGAAAAATGATGAGATCTTTGAATATTTTGAGTGATGTGATCCGAAACATAAACCTAAACTGATTGAAATTATTTTTGAGTATGATGATTTGTTTCAAGATCTGAAAGGGTTGCCACCAAAGAGAGAGATTCAACATGAGATACATTTGCAGCAGGATGTGCCACTCCCAACCATAGCCATGTATCAGATGTCTGTAATGCAGAATGAGGAAATCAAGAAGCAGGTTCAAGAGCTGATTGAGAAGGGGGTCATCTGGCCAAGTACTTCTCCTTGTGGCTCTCCTGTAGTCTTGGTTCCGAAGAAGGATGAGTCTTGGAGGATGTGCATTGAGTATAGGGCCCTTAACAAAATCACCATTAAAAACAGGTATCCTCTTCCTCGCATTGATGATTTGCTTGATCATTTGAAACATGCAACTTACTTTACAAAATTGGATCTGCGTAGTGGGTATCATCAAATCCGGGTTGCTGAAAATGATGCCCGGAAAATAGCGTTTAAAACAAAACAGGGTTTGTATGAATGGCTTGTGATGCCTTTCAGACTCTGTAACGCACCTGCTACTTTCATGCGGGTCATGAATGATGTCTTTCGTCAATTAATTGATGATTTTGTAATTGTATATCTGGATGATATCCTTGTGTTTAGCAAAATCTGGGAAGAGCATATTGTACATGTGAAGAAAGTTTTGGAAGTACTGAGGAAGGAGAAGCTTTCTGTAAAAATTTCTAAATGTGAGTTTGCTAAAACTTCTTTAGTATATCTGGGCCATATTATTGGTGGAGGCCACCTGCGAGTGGACCCAGCCAAGGTTGCTATCATTGTAAACTGGCCATGGCCTAACACCGTTACTGAAATCAGAAGTTTTCTGGGTGCAGTTCAGTATTGGAGGAAATTCATTTATGGATTGTCTTCCATTGCTACTCCATTACATGCATTGACAAGCATCAAAGAGATTTTCCAGTGGTGAGGCAAGCATCAGAGATCCTTCGACACTCTGAAGGAAAGGATTAGCACAACACCAGTTCTGATGTTGCCAGATTTGCAGCAGCCATTTTAGATTGAGACCGATACCAGCGGGTTTGCCATGGGAGTCATTTTGATGCAAGGGAGGAAGCCATTCTGTTACCATTCAGAAACGTTCTCTACTGTGGTAAGTAACTATCCGACTTATGACAAAGAATTGTATGCTTTAGTATAGAGTGTGAAGAGGTGGAAACATTATATAATGGGGAAAGAAACAGTCATACATACTGATCATTAGCCACTTCAATATTTACAATCTCAAACTAAAATACAACAAAGTAGGAATCCAAGATGGATGGGATTCTTACAACAGTTTCATCTCGTAATTAAGTACAAAAAGGGAATTCGTAATAAGGTAGTAGACATGTTATCAAGGCCTCCTACAAATGCTTCAATCATTCTTTAAAACAGTTCCTTAACACATGAAAGTTACATTGAACAATATGCAGAATATAAAGATTTTAAGAAATTATATGCATCACTAATACATGGTAAATAGGAAGAGAACTATTATGTGCATAATCAACTCTTGTATCATCTTGGTAAACTCCGTATTCCAGAAAAAGAGAGAGTGCATGTGATTCAAGAAGCACATAGTTCATTGATTGCAGGACATTTTGGTGTAAGTAAAACATTGTCTGTATTGCAGAATCATTGTTATTGGCCTCAGATGCAAGAAACTGTAGTTAAATATATACGAGGATGTGTTATTTGTGCAACAAGTAAGCCTAGCAATAGGAAATTGGGTTTGTACACACCTCTTCCAGTTTCTTCTCGTCCCTGGGAAAGCATTTCTATGGACTTTGTAGGAGGACTACCTATGTCTAGAAAAGGTCATGATTATCTATATGTTATTGTGGACAGATTCAGCAAAATGTGTATCTTAATTCCACGTAACAAACAGATCACTACTGAACAAACAGCTCATCTATTCTTTCAGAATGTTTGGGTACATTTTGGGCTACCCATGTCTATTGTATATGATCGGGATTCCCGGTTCTTGGGAAAATTCTGGTCAACTTTATCGGAGCTTATGGATACCAGACTTAAGAAAAGTACAGCTTTTCATCCACGGACCGATGGGAAAATAGAGGTAGTAAATAGAACAATGGTTCAGCTGCTCAGGGGATATTGCAGTAAACATCCTAAACTTTGGGATGAGTAGTTGCAGTATATACAGCATGCTTACAATCATGCAGTCCATTCTTCCACGAAAAGATCTCCTTTTGAAACTTGTTTTGGTTATCTGCCAAAAACACCGGTGGACTTCTCTTTTGGCAAAGATGGAGTGGATGGACATCACGATGCAGATAAAGCTCTAAGATTCATCCAGATAATCCAAGCGGTGCAGTAGGCAGTTCAAGAACAGTTGGACAATAGAAGGAAAAGTACAAAGCTAGGCATGACAAGCATTGATTTGATCGTCAATTCCAAGTTGGTGACAAATTTTGGTTACATATCACCAAATAAAGAATGAAAGGTGAAGGTAAAAAGCTTAAGCCTATCCAGTATGGTCCTTTTGAGATCTTGGAAAAGATTGGTAGAAATGCTTTTCACTTGAAGTTACCTCCATACATGCAAATCTATTCAGTTGTCAATGTTGAGAATCTTAAATTGTATGAGCCTCCTATGATCATGGATGAGGAAACTAACATATAGATTCCCTCAATTGATGATATGGCACCTGAATACATGAAAGAGTGGCAGGATGATGTTATTCTTGATAGAAATATAAGGACTTCGCAAAGGGGGAATGTTGAGTACCTTTACGTGTGGCTTAAAGGCATTCATCCTAGCAAGGCAAGATGGATGGAGATTGGAAAAGTGAGGGAGCTGTACCCTCACTTACTTGCAAAGTGACTCGGGATTTTGGTGGTCCAAAATCTCTCCAATGGGGAGGAATGATTCGGTGGATTATTAATCTTCAAAATTACACTGATCCAACAGGGTACAATAGTTATTAATCTATGGTTCAAGAACATAACATATGATAAACATAGTGCGTGACTAGCCTTAAGGGCCGCGCGGTCCGACATAACATTGCGCAACTTGTATGGGATGCGCAGCTTGTATGGGCCACACAGCTTTGCACAGCTTACATGGGTCGTGCAACTTACACAGTATGGGCTGCGCAGCTTGCACAGTATGGTTCACACAGTTTGTGCACCGTCAGGAGGTAATCTAAAATGGTTTGTGGCAAAGCCCGTGCGATGATGCGACGTTTGTGGATGCTGCAATGCTGCGTTGTTTATGGATGCTGCGATGCTACGACATTGGTTATATGTTGAGTTGCTACGACATAGATATCATGTTTGCTGCAACCTGTATATATCGGTTGCTACAAATTTGGTGGTGACATCAAATGGTTATGTTACATGTGGCATAGCCCGGTTGCAGGTTATTGCAACATGTTGTGAGTCAACACATATGCGTGGAGTTAGTTGCAATGTTTCGGGGATATGGAATGTCGTGGTAACATAATGCTTGTGCAGTGATTTGGCAGGATTGCATGGTTCATTTTAGCGTATGGTTGTAATGATAATAAAGAAGATAACAGCTGTGATTATAAAGACGAGTCGAACCCGTTACTTATCCAAAAAATGTTAAATAGAGGGTTTTCTGACCACATTAGGGGACAGAGGGGACAGAGGGAGAGATTTAGATTGTGTTAGAGCACAGAGCTTCATTTTTCTATTATGAGAAACTTGGGGAGTTTTTGTGAAGTGCCCAGATGTTGTTTCTTTTGAAGTCGACATTCTCTATTATAATTTTGCTTTCTTTGCCTTTCGAAGGCTAATTGTAATTTTCAGAAGAGAGGTCTTAAATACTTTGTACAACATTCTGTTTACAATTGCTGAATTTGATTCCAGAACCATTTTTGTACCATCTTAAAAAGATTAATTGGATCGCTACCCATTGGAGAGGGACCTGGAGACGTAGCCCAGTGGAGGGGGTGAACTCCGTTATCAACTTCTGTTTTGTGGCTCTCTGTTTCAGTGTTTCTCATTTCTGTTTCAGTTTTGCTATTACATTTCCTATTTAGTTTGCTATTATATCAGATTTCAACATTTAAATAATTGTTAAAGCTATTTGATGAATTCAGCAAACTGATTAACGCATTATTTAAATAAACGTTTAATGCACATAAGTTGAGATACGATAGATCATGGGATTACTACTAACTCCATTTCCCAATTCACAAAAAGCACTGATCTCCTAGCTAGCGCTGCCCTTAGGGTCTTATCCTTTTCCCTTTACCAACATTCACTAATATCTCGAACACCTTTCATTGAGTTTGATTTCTAGGTACTGGATAGTCCCAAATCTGTTTTTGCTCACCCTATCATAGTTACGTTTCCCAAGACAGTGGTCATCTCCATCAGTTGCTAGTACCTAAACCATAGAGCTATAGTTTCCATTCACCTTGCACCTTAAGTACCCTGAAGCCCCATCTAATCTTCTTCTGGTGTCCAGGTTTGATCTCTCCTATCGGGAGTAGATTCGGGTCTCCCCTATTTTTGTCCTGGACTAGGATAATCTAAAGTGAAGGCTGCCCTGATTGGCATGACAACCATCCATTTGGGATTCTAGGTAGTGGTGGTTCCACCCCTTAGTTGCTTTCCCCTCTACCATCCATTATGGATCCACCTCTAGCATGAAACTACAAGGTGGGTGATAACATTTTGGCACCATTACCGGGGAAGGTAGAGGCCTACCTTGGTCCGACATTTATCCTTAGGCTCTCCTCCTATTCTTTTTGCCACATTTTGGCGCCGTTTCCGCGGAGGTAGAGGCCTATCTTGGTTGAACATACCTCACCTTTCCATACAACATATTTTTTTTGATGAATTACTTGTGTGGTTCACCTAGCGACTCCACCTTGCAACTCCACTAAGGATCATACCCAACATATTAATCTTAAGTTCTTAGAGCATACCATAAATCATAATGAATTTGGATGTATTTTTGAAGCACTTGAAGGAAGTAACCAAGAACATGATTGAAACTAACAAACAAATAAACGAATGGAATAGATGGAGGTCAGAATACGGGTATGAGGATGATCTCGAGCATGATTATGGGTATGAATCTAGTTATCACAATATTTATGATACCCAGCAAGTGCCTCACCCATGCAATAAAAATTTCTCGACCATCCCAAGTGGACCTGTAAGTCGGCATGAACCTAGAAGTCATTCCCAGTCAAAGACTTATAGCCAAGTAACCATATTTGTTAAAAAGCAAGACAAACTGTTTCCTTTTGAATTTTTTGAAATATCGGGAGCACCTCATCCTATGCCAAATGATTACACTAGGAGGATGCCCCAGTTCTATGGAAATAAAGATATATCTATTGAAAGTCATCTAGACATTCTCTGGGATTACATGGAATCTAGAGGTGCAGACAATGAAGATGTTTATATGCGAGCCTTAGGAGAATCCTTGCAAGGGGATGTTCAACTATGGTTTGATCATTTAGCACTAGGATCCGTCACGAGGTATGACATGTTCACAGATTTGTTAATTGATAGTTGGAATAGGAAAACTGATGATTTTTTAGATTGTGAATCTAGCAATGATTATAATCAGTATATTGGCGAAGTGATTTCTCAATTGGACCATTCTTCTCCTTATATGTTCCAAATTATGAGTGTGCCTGCAATCCATAAAAATGATACAGAGTACTTCGAGAATAATGTTTCAAAACCTCATCATGAAACTAAGAGGGATATCAATCAAATCATATGAGATACTCTGTTATTATTACCTAAAGTAGTCACAGAGCAAATCCTGGATTTGATCCGTGGAAGGGAACCTAACATGCACCATCAAGAAACATCTATAATTGAGCCTTCCATTGGTGAGGTCATTAAAGAGCCTTTAAAAGAGAAACTCCATAGTCATTTCCTAATTGATTATAATTTGAGTCAGTATCCAACCTATCCGAATCTGGATTCAAACCTTGATCATATCACTGTAAAAGAAGAGAAGGGGGAAATTAATAAAACTTTTGTTGAACAACAATCATGTGGTCATATTGTAGTTGAAGACCAATTTTGTGAGGATATAAATCAACATAGTAATGTTTTTCCTTGTCAAATGAATGATGATGATCATTTATCCTCAGTTGAATGTAATGAACAATCTCAAGAAGAGAAACCACATGATGATGATATAATAGTAAGCGAGATTGACCTAGAACCTTCTTTGTCGCATCTTTCGAGCTGGAATCTGTGTCCTAATAATCATCAAGAGCCTCTAAGGAGTGATTCTTGTAATGTTGTTACTATTCCTCGTCATATTTTTTATCAAGGTGATTTGGTTGAGGAGATTAATCATAGTGAGTCTAGTTCTTGGGATGTTAGTTTCAATCTTGCCAATTTCTCTAGAAAATGTCCCATATCACATGGAATATTGGTGTTAACATCTTTAGGTGATCCAAATCAAGTCTTAATTTGTCAATCCACCCTCCCATCCCAGCTTTTGAATTCCTCTATGGTATCATGCGGTACAGAGTCTCGAATGTCCCAAATGGTCAATCGTAAAACATTTTATCTCCTTTCATCCTTGGTGCATAATGCTTTCAACTTTGCTAATTTCTTTGATTGGATGAATGAAAAGCTCTATAAAGACCAATTCCATATTTTCTCATTTTATAAACAACAAATGGGGCTAATCTCAATTTATGTTTTAATGATCTCTAATTTATCCCTATTTTACCTCACCATTGATCATGATGTGAGTATGATTGAGTGTGCTAGCCAGAAAGATCAGGGAAAAGATGATGGACTAGGGGGGGATGAATCATGTATTCTCTTTTTTTCTTTCACCAAATTTAAACTTGCATAAATTTTATCATCCTATCGATCTATGGATGGAAAAAGTCTACAACAATCAATCTCATCCCTCACATGATTTTATTTCTCTTGATCCATATCTTTCTCTGATTTTCAAACAACAAGTCATGATGGACTCAATTTTCATCTACATTACTTACAAGCTATCTTTGACTTGTTGTATCATTAACTATAAAGAAAGCTCAATCAATCATTTTAGCAAGTGGTTACATTGGATCTATCATTTTACTTAGCACTTGCCTAATTGGTTAGGTTAGAGTAGGTAGGATTGAATAAGATTTTCCAGCAGTAGTATAGAATCTTGCTTTGTTTTCTGAAGCTCACCTTTGAAGCTCTTAGTGTAATTTTCTATTATCCTGCACAATAAAAAATCAAACGTTATTGAAATTTGTGGTTATATATTAGATTTATTTTTCTACTTTTTAGTTTCATGCATCTTTACTTTCATTATTTTTAAATATTATCCACATATTGTTCTGACGACCGGTCTGTGAGTTTGGTGTAGCTCTGGATATGTTATAGGTAGTCAGGTACATTCTTTGTAGCGATTGCAGAGATGTATGGGTTGATCGAGGATGCGAGAAGCAGAGTGCGAGGACCATAGATTCCAAGGTTCTCAAGCACTGTTTTCAATAGAGCCCTTGTCCCAGCTAGGGCCAGATGTTATCACATATATAGTAGCCGGGCTACCATATTCTATTTTTCAGACACAGTATATTTTTAAGCCAGATCTCTTATATATGAGATGCTGAGATTAGCATTTTTCTATGGATCATGATTATATTTGTGGACTATTGAACTCTCCCATGTCAGGACTGAGTCTCAGGACACTTATATTTGAGGACCAATGTAGCCATTTATGTCATTTCAGAGCAGTAGTGGATGCCCAGTGTTATATCAGTACTTTCTCATTGGATAGATGGTGTTTCAGATGGATTATATTGCATGCATATGACTCAACATTTTATATTGTGTTATGGTTATTATTACTCTTATACTGATCCTTGTGAGATGTATTAACTTGTGGTATCATGATGTGGCGGTAATAATTATATGGACTTGGTTGTATCTTATACTATGTATTGATGTCCTTACTCTGGATTTGAAGTTTGTGATCTATACTCATTGGTTTTACCCTCCTTAGGGAGAATAAAGGTAGTAATCCCCACCATTGTTTTGGCTTGCGAGTGTTGGCTCTATCATTTCATTATCTTCACCCATCCATTACCTTCCGGTTTAATTTTCAACCCCACTAACTTCTTGACTTATGGCATGGAAGACCCTTTTCCTCGCTAGAACCTTTGTTGGACAACCCTCCCTGTTTATATTGTTTCTCGGCTCTGAGTTGGTGAAAAAATTTTCCTTTGGTAAGTTGGATAGTATGCCTAAATCATTTTGGTTGATTGTCCAAATGTTTGGCATTGGGCAGAACTCCCCCTAGTCACTTGAGATGCTGTTGGCTAAAACTAAAAGCTCATGTACTACTTGTATTGAAATATTGAATATGGACCCATGAAATGAAAATGTAAAGATGTGTTTCTTAACATATGTAAAAAGGGCAAAAAACAATGAAGTGCTAAAATACTCCTTGAAGGGTATAAGAAAGGTCCAAAAAGAAATGGTTAAAAATATGCTATATCAAAAATTGTTGACCTTATTAAAATAAATATGTCCCGGATGAAAGCTGCGATTAGCTGTGCTTTTAAGGACTGGTGAAGTCCCAAAAGGGTCATATAGGACAAAAAGGCCATGGAATAAAATGTGATCCTAATGAACTTGGATCAATATTGATGTAGACATGATGCCTAAGTTGAATAAGCACTCTTTGAAGATCTCACCTATCTGTGAGGCACTGCCATTCATTGTGTTATTGTTTGTCCAGCATTGGTAATAGTGAGTTTTCCCTTTCCTTGTCCAAAGTTTCATGATGTTGAATAGGAAGTCATCCTTTTCCTTAGCCTTGTCATTTCCGCCCTTCACCCTTCACTAGCAAATTGACCACAGCTATGAAGTGAGTATAGTCTTGAAAGTCTAAGTCTAAGTAATAATAAATAAAGCCTTATATATATATATATATATATATATATATGTATATATATGTATGTATTTGTTGGTGTACCGCCAGTGAAATGAATGCTACTTGTTGATGTTGTTACTTGAATGATTTGTAGAGCATGGTTTAACCTTTTAACACTTGCAGTAGATGGATGTATTCTGAGTTATTATTGGTGTCTGATTATTCACATATGGTTATCTTGTTTATTGGGTATGATAGATGATTAGATAGAGACCTATGAGGGGTATGAGTATACACCTTCTATGGATTGGGACTCTCTGAGTCCAATGAGACAGTTTATTTCCAGTTTCGAGCACTTACAAATGTGTTCAGGCCCACTTTGCCTTTCTGATGCAGTTTTTCTTCACAGATTGATATTCTTGAGCAGGGAGATGTTTCAGTTGGATCTCCTAGGGCGTTGTAGGGGCATACAGGGTTGTAGCCACTTGTTTGTACTATTCTATCCCCATCCTAGAGAGCCTGGTGGGATTAGTTTGACAATGCAGGCACCCTAGGAGCCTGCTTTTCCACGATCACGTTTCCAGAGGCAGATTAAAAAATGATTAAATGGCTATTGAAGAAATCGATTTTGGATAATAAGGAAAGGAAATGACATGGGGTGAGTCATGATGATGAGGGTGATGACCTACACACCTTCTCCAGCAGTTACAGCTCCTGATTGGGCCCACACTTATTTTTTGGGAATTTGTTTATTATTTTCTGGAGCTCTTTTTGGAGGCTCACGATTTCCTGAAGGAGGCACAAAAGTCAAAGAGTTAAATTGTTATATTAATTATTGTGCCATGGGGACACCCAAAGGGAGTTATTCAAACACTCCTTAAACCCACCATGTGCTTTCATTTATTTCTTGTTGAGTGGGTTACCTTTATTTGGGTGGTTTAGTCCACTTTGGTAAATTATAGTTATATTGATCCATGTGTTGTATGTTGAGCTCATCTCAACCATCGATTAGAAAATTTCATCTTTTAATATTAGCCACTCATTTTGAAAGTGGTTAGGATTTGGTTATGATTGAGGTTCTCTCATTTCTATTTAAAGGAGAGAACTTCTCATTTGTAAGGGGTCTTTGGCTCTTGGATTTGAATAATAGAAAGACTTTTTCTGTGGAAATTTTTCTGGATCTACTTTGCATATGATGTGCTCAAATGGTGATTAGTTTGTCTTCAGCTTCCTAGCATTGTGCAAATTCTTGTGAAATCTATATTTTTGTGGCTATCATTGTTTTGTCAACAAAAGGGCGTTTTGGCTGGAGCGTTTTTGTAGGGGGACCTCAACTCGCTCGGTTCTCTTTGTCTTGGATCAGGGGGTTTTCATTAGTTTCATTGAAATCTATGATTACTTCATTTTACTCTCTTGTGGCATTCGGTTTCTTTATTTTGTATGTGCAAATATTATATGGTTGACGTTTGCTCATGCACGGTAGGGGGTGGTTTGGTGGCTTGGACCTTGCATATGACATAGAAATCATGGGGATCTTCCAGAATTGATCAGGATAGAAAATATTGTCACTGTTACAGACTTCTTAAAACATTTCCAGGTAAGATCCAATAGGTAAGTTCTTCTTTTCAGATCTTATTCCATTGTACCTTGCTAAAATTCAACTTTTTTCTAAAAACTCCTAAAACACTAAAAAACCTAAAAAATTAATAAATCAAGGAACCATATGATATTTTCCCAAACCATCTTGGGTTTCATAGATCAGGCCTCTCCCTCACTAAATCAACTGAAACGATGGCCAAATTCCTCATAGTTTGACCTAGATCTGATTTTTAAGCAGAAAATTGCATAACTCCCCACTGAAAAATTGACCTACTAGGGTTTTGATTTTTTCTAAATTCTAACTTCACAAATAGATAGATTGGGTCCCACACTATCCAAATCAACCCCAGCGCTATCCAAAGGCTTAGCAATTTGACCTAGATCTGCAAAATTGACTGAAACATCCCTAGCACCCTCACTGAAAATTACACTTTTCCGAAAGTAGGTTTTTCTAAAATCTTATGAGATAAGCTGATAGATTAGGGCCCTAGCATTCCAGAACACCCCCAACATTATCCTAGTTCCTCCTGGTTTGCTCTAGATCTCAAAAAATCAGTTTTCAGCCTCCTAGCCCCATCATCAAATTTTGACTTTTCTAGATCTTATTTTTTTGTTGTTTTCCTGATTTGAGCTTGTAGATCAGGTCTCCCTAACCTATTTTATTCCTCAACACTGATCCATTAGCCTGTCGATGCCCCTAAAACTACATATCTGTCCTCCTAATCCCTAGCGCTATCCATCCACTGAGCTAGGTTTCATGTACCTTAGCCTTTCTGGAACAACTACTTTCTAAGTTCATAGATCAGGGTGTCTGCGAGGTGGGTTCTTTAAAAATTGGGGTTACTACTGACTCCATTGCCCAATGCACACAAATCACTAATCTCCTAGATACCGCTGCCCTTAGGCTCTTACCCTTTACCCTTTACCAACATTCACTGATAGTTCAAACACCTTTCATTGAGTCTGATTTCTAGGTACTAGATAGTCCCAACTCTATTTTTGCTCACCCTGTCATAGTTACGTTTCCCGAGACAGTGGTCATCTCCATCAGTTGCCAGTACCTAAACCCTGGAGCTAGGGTTTCCATTCACCTTGCACCTTAAGTACCTTGAAGCCCCATCTAATCTTCTTCTGGTGTCTAGGTTTGATCTCTCCTGTCGGGAGTAGATCCGGGTCTCCCCCATTGTTGTCGTGGACTAGGATAACCTAAAGTTAAGGCAGCCCTGATTGGCATGACAACCATCCATTTGGGAGTTTGGGAAGTCGTGGTTCCACCCCTTAGTTTCTTGCCCCTCTACCATCCATTCTGGATCCACCTCAAGCAATCAACTACAATGCAGGTGATAACAACACTTAGAACCTATCGAAGGTTACAAACACCCAAATAATACCATTCCTCCCAACCGTCTCCTGAAAGTAGCCAAGGTCACTTGCTTTAGGACCCCCAATCGTATTCACTGAACCACTAGGATGAATATGCTGTGTAGAAGCCTACACAGTACTCTGTACCTTAGCAATCTCCCTTGTAGACTTATCTCTCTGTAATTCACTTTAGCTTTCCCCTCATTGATTTTCTCTTGTGTGCCTAGCCTTTAAGTTTCCAGAAAAACCACAAGGCTCTAATCACTTAGAATGTAGGGAGCCTCCTTCTCATTCGATGGTATATATAAGCTTTCCTAGGTATTTGGGTGAGTTTCACAATTAAATGAGCCACCTGCTGAGTTCCTCTTTTGATGGAACATGACCACAATTTTAGGGATGTTGCCTCCTGCAATAGCCAGATTGTGAATGATATTGTTGCCACTTGTTGTTTTTTCCTTTTACAATAGATCATTCATCTTAGTGGGTTAGTGAAAAATCTTCAAAAGTGCTCTTTGGATGGATGTCTCTTATTTTAATTATTCAAATAAATAAAATATTCAATTACAATCATCTTTGACCATCCTTGGTCAACAACATAAAACTTTACAATCACTTTTAAAGCAATGTTTTCTCAAAAATAAATTTTTTTCTGTTCTAGGTAGGTCATAAGCTTTATGGCATTGAGCACCCATATTTATAGTCATATTTAAAATTAAATGTGTCAAGAACCAAAAAAATCCATCATAAAAAAAAATTCCCATTTATATTTAATTAATGCCGTAAATTGTCGTCCTTCCCTCCCACCATGATAATTTCGGCTTTCAAAATAGGTGATATGTTAATCTTAAAATGTGTTCCTCGTTTGTGAATAAACTATGCATGTGTATGTAGATTTGGAAACATGTGTTAAGGAAATAGTGATGTGATTTTATTTTGTTATTTACCCTACTAGTATAAGGTGAAGTGATTATTAAAAGGGGGTGTACATGCCTTGCTAGCTCATAAATGTGATGTGGGAACATTTACAAGTCCTAATCTTAGTTGTAATACCATGTCAAGGTTATGTTATTCTCCTAATGGAGTCACAAGGGTTACAATGCATAACCTATGTTGCGATAACATGACAAGGCTATGTTATGTGACCTAAGGGTTCTTTAAAGCTAAAAAAGAAGATGGATGGCATCTCATAAAAACAAAGAAGGGTTTAAATTCAGTTTTCAAAATGTCTACAAGAAATTCCTTGTGATTTGACAGCACAGCCATGCAATAAAAATGTATGGGGTAAACATTAATACTTCTCATAAAACTAGATTGATCCCAACCCTCCATCTGTAATGTATCATTATCTATGACGTTGGATGAGGGTTTAGGTTTTATGTCGTGATAAGTGTAGTTATTTGGTAGTGAAAATAAATAGTATTTATTCACTGTAATGGTTTTGTTCTGGTTTCTCTCTGGATATCCTCTTGATGGTAAATTTTAGGTATGCATTTATATTGCTTCTTGGTATGTGTTCTAGCAAGGTTTCACCAGTTAAACAACTTACATTGTAATGTCTGTTGTTTTACTAGTTGTGTTGTTTACTCTACACAAAGTTGAGGTATTGTTTTTCTTGTGTGGGAACGTGTATGGCTGATGGTGTTCTTTCCTTTGGTTGTTGATGGACGAGTTTCCTAAGTTTACGAGGATATTAAAATGAAAAGGTAAACAACGTGTTTAAGTTTAATATTCTTTCCTATTGGGAATTTCACAGTAAACAGAGGAAAGACTAACTCTAATTCTTTTGGGTTTTGCAGGGAAGAGAAAAGAATGGAGAGCTTGGAGGATAAGAACCCTTGGCCCTCTAATAATTTTGATGAAGGTTAAAATATCTTGCAAGTATGTGTTTATGAAATTTAATTTGATTACAATACTTCTAACAAAATATTTATGTCTTTAAGAGGTGAGGACCAAGGAGAGGTTACTCAATCGATTGGATAAATTGAGAGTAGAATATAGTCTTGACAATATGGCCCAAACTTCATCCAAAAAGGTAAGCATTTATTTTGAAAATGCATGGTGTAGGGTTTTAAAAAAATTCTCCTATTTAAATATGATTTCCTCTTTTATGCAGGTTTAAAATTTTGGGATTTGTTGATTTATTAACTAGATAGATTTTAAATTCCTAAAATGAGAGTGGAGAATACATGTTTGAGAAGCACATGGTTCACTTACTTCTATGCCTCCACTGATATTTTCAAAGGTAAGAGGATTAACAACCGAATATTTTAAACTTGTATAGTAATTTATCACCCCGACCCATCAGACACTTGCATCCTGTGGGCATGAATGAAAATATGGTGTGGCTTCTTCCCATTACTTGGTATCTACAATGTAGAATAAAGGTATGAAAAAAATCCTATTTACAAGTCGATTGATGCAGCGATCCAAGGTTTCTCAACTTCGATTTTCGAAGAGATGGCTTCTCGTCCTCTATGGTTTGTTTTAAGATAAGTTTGTAGGCTATACTATAATTGTTTCAATCTAGTAAATGCTTTGCAACTCAAAAATCCATCGTTGTTTTAGAAAAGGAGACTATAGGGTACTTTTACCTTTAATTTGAAAGATTGGCACATTGCCATCTTAATTTTGGTTATAAGGTTCTTATTTATATATTAAATGTTTATTATGAAAAAAGATTTGGTTGTATGGAAGTCGGTTCCAAGGACTGAAAACCTAAAGAAATTTAATGGACTCTTGTTTTGCTATGATTGTATTATTTGGATCTTGAGTAAGAAGTTTGTTTTGGATTTGTTTGAAGTTAAATATGTGAAATAATGAGGTTTACGTTTGTCGTAACTATAAATTCATTCTTTAATTAGTTGGTTATTTGATATTTACTATATTTGTAATATTGAAAAGAAACCTCTATGCTCTCCCTATCATCTTTGTTAAAAAAATGCTTGAGATTTTTTTTTATGTTGATAGCTAATTAAATTACGGTTTATGACATTCTGTAGAGGGTTTTGTATAGTTAAAAAAATGAATTTATATTTATAGGAAAGGTAATTGTGATTCCTAAAAATTTTGTGCATGAACTAACAAAATTTTATAATTCAAAGAATAATTAACAGGTTACAAAAAAACTGATTAATACCTCTATGTGTTTACAATTTATGAATGCAGTCGAAATTATAATCCACTTTTAGAATTTAAATAACAAGATCAATGCTTTAGATAAAACAGTAAATAACCTATCACAACTAATGGGAAAATTAAAGTGAAAATGTCGTTCCTCCCAACCAACTCCTAGAGTATCCAAATTACTTGCTCTAGAAACCCCGATCCTTTTTGGTGAACCACAAGGGAAAAATCTTATCAATGCTCAATATCCTTGCATTATTATATCATTTCTACTCCATCACAATCCTCTTGCTTATTCGATGCACATAATACATTATAGTATTTTTCCTAGGACTTGGCCATTTATGAGCCACTTGCTCATTAATCCTCCACAAGGAGTCTTGAACTTATTTTGGGGAATATGCCTCCTGGATCACTTGATTTTTTACTAAGTAGATTTTGCCATTTGTCATTTCCCCTTGTGGGTCGGAAAACACTCTTTCAAAGGCTACTTCAGTTTTGATTCATCTCAGTTATTTAAGTAATAATAATAATAATGCAATTCAATTTATTTTGGATTTATCTGTCAAATATATACAATAAATAATCAAAGTATTAAAAAATTTAATAATTGTTTGGTGTAATACATACACCTCCCTTTTAAAGTTAACATCGTCCTTGGTGTTATTATTTCTTTGTCCTTTTATACTTCTATTATTTCATCCTAAAATAGAATTAGATATGCTTCTCGCATATTACTTTCCAATTCCCAAGTGGAATCCTCTGAACTAAGGTGCTTCCATTGCATCTTGTCTTGTCTAATGGTACTGTTCCAGAGAAAAAGTTATCTCCTATCGAGAATACGTTCCAGTTCCACTTGAAATTCTCCTTCAAGTTCAACATGTATAACATTCCACTCCATCACATGAGTAGCATCATGAACGTATTTCTTCAAAGTTGAAAAATGGAAATCATTATGTACTCTTATTGTAAGTTGTATTGCTAATTGATATGCCATTGGTCCAACGTTTGCTAAAATTTCAAATGGTCCACAATACCTGGGAACCATTTTATGTATTTTCCCAAGCTTAAGGAACTTTTATGGGTTTCACCTTTACATAAACATGAACTCTTACATGGAAATTTTGTGGAGTTCTTTTTAGGTCACCATAACTTTCTTCCATATCTTGGGAAACATTCAAGTTATGTGTAATGTCCCTAAAATTCGTAAAAAAAAAAAAAAACGTAGGATCATAAAATACTAAAATTCAAGAACATCGTTTAAAACTTCTACGGAATAAAACTTGGTTGTATTCTGAACCTAAGTGTCATAAGTTGTTTTCCCTCTATGTGTGTTCCTGTCTGATGATGATGTTTTTATGTGATGATGTTCTACCACTTGGACTTGTTTTCATGGTTACTCTCCCTATCTATTAGTTGCGGACATTTGTGGACACTTACATTATGTTAGGTTTTAGTTTTATTTTATATGTATTTAAATTTGTTTATGGTTTTATTGATAAGAGGATGACTTGCCTTCATATGTCAAAGGATGGAGTGGTACAGTTTTATCCCTTAAGGGACCACTCATAAAGGTAAGGATTCCTATTTCTAAGGGCCTTACTTAGTTCATCATGAACTAATGCAGGCTCCTATTTTCTTATGCATGTTAATTCATCAGTGAACTCTGTCTATGATCGTGGAAACAAAAACATCATACGTCTACAACAAACTACATCTACACTACAATATTCCTATTCATAGCTGTGTGTAAAGAGGACTAAATTCCTAGGACTAAACTATACCCAAGTCCTATGGTAATAGGGTTCATAAGAGTTATATTTATGCATGTTTATAAACTTCATTGTATAACCTATATGCTAAGATTTTAAACCTTAGATGCATTATAATATATGATTGAACTATATGGTAATGGGTTTATGTTTATGGCATAATACATATGCCATCAAAACTATGGGATAGCATGAAATTGGAGGGTTTAAGGTGTTTATGTTAGTGGGTGGTGAATTATGGAACAAACGACATGAACCAAAACTATAGGGATATGGGGTTTGATTTCGTTGATAATGGTGGACAGGGTGGTGACTTTAATGCTCCTTGGGAAGCACGGGAATAATGCCTCAAGCACTGGGTAGGATTTGTCAATCGTTTCATTTCGCATTTCGATGGTGGAGGTTTGTTGTGTCATGCTCCTTGGTGCGAGTTGTGCCTCCCATGCTGTGAAACAACAAGATTCCCCACTCTTTCATCAAGTGAATGACCATGTTGTTCTACATACTGTAATGTTTGGTTTGATTATGATTTCGATTGCATACTCCTGATGGCATTCGTGTTGGTTTGTGCAAGTGATAGAGCACGACTCTATGCATGGCTTAAGGGTGGTGCCATAGGTTTCGTGCACAACCATTCTTCGGGTAAGAACTAAAATTGGCAAGGCCTTTACACTACTGTCTATTTTAATAGAGGTTTTGAGATTTGGGTGGGGAAACACATCGTTTAGTTGTTTCATTGGTTGGGGTTTTAATAGTTTCTTGGTATCTAGGGATGTGACTATGTAGTCTTTCCATGGATATGTCGTATGTAAACTGTTGGGGATAAAAGTTTGACTGTTAGAATCTTGGCTCAGCTCTGTGTATGAATTGATCATTTTGCAATGAACTGTAATGTGTTTTACTATTAACTTAATGGAAGCTCTATGTTTATTCTTATGATGTGTTTCTTATATTTACTATGCCAATGCTTGCAATGGCACCACAGATTATTCAACTATGTAGTTTATGTGATTTATGATTATGGTAGTAATGTGTGGTAAAAATGTGGATGCATGAGTTTATTGTTTAATGTGGTTGGGTTTCACCTTGCGGGTGTAAGCATGAAACTTGTCTCGGCTCTTAGCATGGATACACAACCAATTGTATGTTATCTTTTTAGACTATGACTGGTGCATTTGATGTAAAGGGCATAGGTATGTATCATTTTTTTATACTGTTGCTTATATTTAAAGTCCTTTTGGGAAGCCTAAGAGGTGAAACAATCGATTTATAATTCATATTGTTTTGTTTGTTGGCGCGTACAAGATTCGATCCTGGGATGTTAATGATTTATACTTGTGGTTTCATAGTTTTGTTTGGGCATCTTATAGGACTCGATCTTGGTTGCATTCGATTTAAATGAGAATAGGTGTAAGAACATGCTTCTTGGTTTGATAATGTGAGTTCATAGTTTAGCTAAATGAGATTCCACTAGCGCGATGCGTAGGGAATGGGTTTGTCTTATTTAAATATGTAATTGGTTTTGTCTTTAATTTGTTGTTAACAATTAATTTGTAGTTTATGATATGAATAAATATATACCTGCAACCAATCCTCAAAAAGATTCGATGGCTGGGCTGGGTTAATGATTTGATGTTTTTAATTTATGAAATGAAATATATAAAAATCCTGCAGCCAATCCTCAACAGGATTCGATGGGTTGCCTGGGTTAACAATAATTAGCAATGTTATAATGTTTTCATAGTATGGTTTGTAGTGTATATTTAATGTTTGGTTGGTTTTATGATATGATGTTTATGGTTATTTATAATGTGGAAACAAAAGTATTTTCGCTAGCAATATGAAATCTACTAGTGTTTTGGATTTAAGGTTGAGGGTTTGAAATTAATGATGTAAGAGATTCGATCTTCGCTTAGTTTGTTTCTTTCAACTTGCATTTATTAGTTATTTCTAGGTAGAGTCTATATTAGTGAGTTTAGAGATTGGTTCCTTGGTCTGTATATTTTTATAATTTATAAATGGTTTATCTAAATGTTTTGATGCATATTTGTTTTTAATAATGTTTTAGTTTTAATTGCTATTAAGGTTTGCTTTACCTAGATTTATGAAAACTTTGTTATAACCTTTCATTTATGTTTCAGAAAGATACAATAGCGAGTTATCTTAATAACTAGGGTTTGAGTCTATGGTATAGTTTCTCACAATTAAATCATTCTAGGACTTTTTAAAAATCAAACTACGTAAAATTAAAACTATAAATTCCTAACTAGGAAGTAATGGAAGAGTTTAATGTTTAAGAAAATAAATCAACCTCTAACATAAAATATATCCCTAGAATTTATATATAAATAGTTCAGACTAAGGTTCTGTAAACAAATGAAAAAAAACTAGTTGAAGCCTACATTCAATGTGCATATTTGCAAACAAGATTATAAACCCTACTTTAATAAAATATGTAAGAATTTTAAAGAAGTTAAAAACCTCACACTTGCAATTTGTATTTTATTAATGGCTAGAACCTTGCACACTTAAACACACAGAATTATTAATAACATAGACAATTTCGACCTCAGATTTGGCTACCGAATAAATTGAGAAATACAACGTTCCACTGAACCATGACCAAGAACTGTTCCTGGTTTCAATCTAGATCCCCCAAGCTCGTTCCAACATGAAAATATTCTATAGCTCCTAAAGGTAAGGAATCTCCTATCTAGAATTCAGGTTCTGAACCAGATTGTTTTTGCTTTTGGAATTACTTCATTACGGAGATATTTATGTTTAAGAACCATCAATTGTGTATTCCAAGAGGATTTGTGAGGGACAATTTGATTAGGGAGTTTCATATTGGAGGCTTAAGTGGACATTTAAGAATTACAAAAACAAAACCATTAGTGGATCATTATTGTTTTCCAAGGATTACTACATATGTTAAGGAATGGGTTTCACATTGTAGAATTTGACAACATGCAAAGGGAAAGTGTCAAAACACTAGACTGTACACACCATTATTGATACGAGAACCACCATGGGAAGATATAAACATGGACTTTGTGTTAGAATTTCAAAGAACACAATGAGGTAATGATTCAATCTTTATTATTGTAGACATATTTTGAAAAATGGTCCATTTTTTTCCCTATAATAAGAATAATTATGGTACAATTGCAGATGTTTTGTTATTTAAATAAATTGTTAGACTACATGGATTTCCTAAAAGCATAACCTTTGAGAGGGACAACAAATTCATTGGACACTTTTGGAGAACATTATGGAAGAAATTGAATAGTAAATTACAGTTTAGTTGAACCTATCATCTAAAAACTAATGGAAAACTGAACTTGTCAATAGGTTTCTTGGAAATAAGCTAAGGTGTTTGATAGGCGAAAAACTGAAACAGTGGGATGCAGTACTTGCATAGGATGAATTTACATACAACAATTCAGTATATCTAACTATATGTAAAACACCAATTCATATTGTTAATGGATGGTCACCAAGAGGAGTGCTAAACTTAACATAATTACTAAAGAAAATAAAAAATTTTGTTGATGTAGAAACATTTGCAGAAGACATGAAGGAAATTCATGAACATGTACATAAACAATTGCAAAAAAACAATCAAAGTACAAGTAGAAGTTTGATGTAAAAATGATAGTCAAGGGACTCAAGGTTTTTGAGGAAGGAGACCTAGTATTGGCACATTTTAGGAGGAAAAGGTTCCTATCAAGAACATATAGAAAACAAAACATGAAGAAAATCGTGAATAAAATATTTGGTAATGCCTATGTTTTGGAGTTGCTTGCAAAATTGAGCATTTCACCCAATTTTAACGTTCTTGATTTATATGAGTACTATGAAGGAATAGATAAGGAGACTAATGATTGTATTGTTGATTAGTTGGAAGGAACAAATTCCTGATCGTGCAAGAGAATAAATTGCAGAAATTTTAGATGAAAGAATGGTGGAAAGAATGAGAAAATAGAATTCAAAGGAGTATGTAGTTTGCTAGAAAGGAAATGGATTGGATGATGCCACTTGCATTCCAGAAGTTGAGATGGAACATCATACATAGTTCACTTGCAAATGTAGTGATGATTTTGTGAGCAGTAGCTCACTTTTTGTTTTACCATAGGAAATTGATGCAGGAACAACCAGAGGTGGTTTCCTCCAACAACGGAGATTAATTCACCAAAAAGATCACAATTGTTGGAAGTAAAAGGAACTTCATGATGATCACCAAGGAGGAGGGTGCACTAATGGCCAACATGAAGTGGATGGAGATCCAACGACCAAGATTGATTGTGCATATGCCAACAAACTATGTGGAATGAAGAATGTGTTAATGGCTCATATTTAATATGTAACACCCTTGGGGTTAATCCTACTTCAATATTTTGATTTCACCAAATCCCAAATCAAAAATATTAAAGACTAATATTTGTTGTATGGTCCTTTGATGAAAGACGTTAAATTTGAAAGGATTTTTCTTGGTGCACGATTTAATGAAGAAAAAGGGAGGGAAAAAAATAAACAGGGAACCTAAGAAGCCAGAGAGGGAAATATTAATTTTTTTATTTTCATTGTAATTTTAATAATTACAAATTTTTCCCGAAATCCTGTAAATGTAATTCACAATTTCTGAGTTTTAATCAAAAGAAGAGAAATTTAAAATGGTTTCTTGTCTCCAAATTAATGGTTGTTTTGAATAGATTTATGTGCTTTCATTGTTGCATATTTGTGGTATTTTAGCTTTTTTTAATCCGGTAGGTTTGCACCACATTCTTTCCATATGAGTAGCTCCACTTATAAGAGGAGAATATGATAGGTCGTATTGATCTTAATTTTAAGATTATAAGTAATAAATCTCTTTGAGGTTTGCTCAATTTTTCTCATGTTGCACATCCCCATGCTTCACATCCATACAACATAATAGGAGTGACGAGCAACATAAGGAGGAATCTTTTCCTTTTCCAAAGCGCATGGTTTGTCGATCTACAGTTATTATCAAGACCAAAGGACACTTTTGACTGTCCATTAATCCTCTTATGAATTCTATAGTTCCAATTGAGCTTGTGATGGAATTCAATTCCAAGATATTTGTAATAAGTCACTACCTATACCTTTCTATTTTCATATACCAAATTATCATAAGTTCCCTTGAAGAATTGGATAATCACAACTTTTGGTTTTTTCGTGTTAAGAGTCATACCCATATTGGAGCAAGAATCCTTAAGAAATATTAATTGTTTTTTGAGATCCAAGGGGCACCTTGTCATAAGAACGATATCATCAGCAAACATAAGAAGCATGATGACAATTTCTTGTAAGGTCATGCCACAAAGCCTACTTCTTCTAAACAATCTTACAGCTTATCAATGTAAATGCCAGAAATGGTGGGAGAGGGTGAACCTTGCTTAACTCAAATATTACAATTAATATCTCAAGACCAACCCTTATTGTTTTTAAACTTTACAATGACTTATATAACCTTCAACTCTAAAAGAACCTTTAACTTTGTAACATATTCTACAAGTTTATTCTAAACACCATATATTTCCAAATTTAAACTTAAAATATCTACATAGCCTGTATTATACCTATCATATTTGTTTTTATGAAAATATTTATAATCCACATATGAGCATAGTATTTTAAACCTCACATGTCCCATTTCTCTTGATGTTAAAATTATGATCAATTTACATATGAAATTAAGAAAATAAGAATATAAATTAATAATAATATGACTTTTAACTATGTTTTGATGTACTTTTTTCACAATCTTTTCAGAGTAATAATTTTATTAAATAGAATCTCAATAATACTTTTATTAATATTTTGTTTATGGAATATAAATATCTATATGTTTTTAATCATATAAAATAGACTCTAATGCAAACCCATCAAGTAATTTTCAATATAAGTTATACTAGCAACAACGATATTAATAAGATTAATATGTTCAGAATAAGTGAGAGGCATATATTTGACACATTGAGAACTATAATAAATTACTAATACATATTTTTATTCTCCATTCAACGTATCACCCTTTGAGCACATTATCTAACGTATTGTTCTCATGATGGTACACTACTAAATGGAAAGCTTATTCAGCGATGCATGGTTTCACTGTAATGAAAGTAGACTTTTTAGGCTAAGAGATGGAGTCAATGGAGTACAACTACAAGTTCGTCTAATTGTTTTTAATTACCACATTCATATAAATTTAATTTAATAGTTTTATCACCATCGGAGTTAACCTAGCAGTCATCTAATAGTTAATATAATAGCTATCCAATATAACAACGATTAGAGCTGAAGTTAAGCTAATAGCTGTAAAAAAATACAGTTAAGTTAATAGATGTATCTCATAGTTATCCAATATAAGAATTGAAGTTAAGCTAATAGTTGTATCTAATAGTGTATTTAAAAAATAATATTTGGAATTAAGCTCATAGTTGTATCTAATGAACGAATAGTTGTATATAGTAATCCAATAGTTGAAGTTGGAGTTTAATTTTTCCAACTATCATGAACTATACCTATTAGATGTTAACTAAGCTATTTTTTAATCTTTTGAAATTGTTAATTATGAATTTTGGACGAAGCTCATAGAATCCCATAAAATCAATCTGAATAGTACACATTCTCATTCTCATCCATAGATGGAAAAGATAGATGATAATCCACCATTGTTTCTAAAAAACGATATTTTATATTAATATAGATTAATGTTAATTTCTTATCTATTAAAAGTTAAACACGCTATTTTTTTTTCAAACAAAAATTTATTCTAATAATTATTTTAAATTGTCTCTTTCTCTCTCTATATATAACTTTCCAAATGAATAAATTTTTGGGGGTTAGGAAACATAAATTTATATTAACATGGAAACTAATAAGTAAGATAATTAAAAAGTTAATATTTGTAATTTTTAAATATATTTTTTAATAAATTCAATATAAAAATTATAAATTTACCTTTACATAAAACATGATACATGATAATGTTAATAAAACTTTTATATTTGAATTGAAAAAAGTATAATACTCAATTTGGATAATCCTTTAGGGGAACATTACTTTTGGATCTATTGAAAGTTTATAATCCTTCTTAAATTAATAACGTAATAACACAACTTATCTTTCTTATACAAAATATGAAACACTCTCCATACATATATACATATATATATATTTTAAACACAATATGATATGAAACATACATATTTTCTTAAACACAATATGAAATTCTCTCTAAAACATCTATATAGATAATACCCATACCATGGAGAAAAAGAGTTGAAATGCTGAGTGTGTGTGGATATTCTCGATATCACCAAGAAAAAGGACCAACTTGGTTTATTCTTTTATATTTTGTATGGTAATTGTACATGTAAAATGTATAAAGTATGCTAATTTTCCTTGTGCTTTATATAAACATTAAAAATAATTGAAGACACAAAAATATGAAACTACAATTGTTTGTTGTTTGTTTGCCATAGATAATAACTCCACATGGAAGACAAACTGAGAATTTGAAAAACAAGCTCCTTTTTCAATGTTTTCAAAAGCTTTCAGTTAATTCGGAAACCATCACATAACATTATGATATTTGTGAATAGGTTAAGTGAATAAAAATACAATATTTGTTAAATGGTTTTATCATTTTTTCTACGGCATCAAACCGCATCCAATGTACAATATTACTTTCTAACTTTCCAACATTGATATTCTTTCAAAAAGCAGAGTGCCACAGTCGGATGCTTCATAGCACTCCAAAATGAGATTTATTTTGTCGCATCAAACCATTGGCGATGTACAATATTACTAAAACTTCCATAAATAAGTTTGAGATTTAAATGGTTGGGTGTTCAATTTTGTCGGTATTCATTGCCACCATTTAAGAATACGTAAAGTTAGTTTGAAATATTTATTTAAGACTTACTTTGTATTTTATTATCCAACTCACTCGTCTCTAACCATTACAGATTGCTCCTGAGCATCGCCTCTCTCTCACTTATCACGATTCCATCTCCGCTTCTACAATGTCTCCATTTCAATTCAATAAAAGTAGACCCTTGTTTCGATTCCCATGTTGATTTCTCATGGGAGAAAATTACTAAATAACTAAAATAACTCATGTTCAACTATTAATTGAATTCATAGTACAATAATTAAAATAACTTCCTCGTGCTTTAAGTGAAGAAATGGACGAGACAAAGTTGCAAAACTCATTGTTAAATTATTAAATAATCGAAATAACTCCCACATGAACTTATTTCTTAACCATTTCAATTATGTCCTCTCTTAATAATTAAACCATCAATTTATACAAAGACTTGTTAATGGAGGCATTTGGATAAGCGTATGTTTTTGTTCAATAAATGGTTAAAAAACAACTAAACACATGAAAACCCTTAGTCTTCATATGCAGAGAAACATCCAAACCATGATCATTTCAAAAATCAATCAATTAACACATTTGCCTAGCTCTTCATCTATTAGAGAGACAAATCACATCTATGACTACCTGGAAACCATTAATTAATAGACGAGAAAATAACAATTTCTTCCACTATTGTTCTATTCCAGATAATAGATTAAGCGATTGAGAGACCATTTTTTCTAGATTTTTTTATTTAGGATTATGAAGAGAAGAATCAAATTGTAATTTGTAAATTATCATTCAAGTTTGTTGCAGGATGTAAATAGATTTACAATTTTGTGCTAGAATAACCCAAGATGTAAGATGTCCTTAGAGTCTCATCCAATTATTGATCAAACCACATCTCAAAAAATAATTAAAACACATGAAGATATCATAAAAAACTAATTCAAATGCTTACATAACAAGGAAAACTTGAATTCTCCATTTTGGAGAATGCCAAGATCAAAAAAATGTTACATAAGTAAACCACTTTGATTTTTTAAAAATGTATATGTAGGAATCTAGACTTTAATATTACATATATCCTATTCGGCACTCTGTACCACACCAGGGATTTTAAAATTAAAATTGATAACAACATGTATCACATTTTCGGGCTATATCAAATCAAAATCCATAGAGACCAAGGTGGCATATTGATCGAGTAGTTATCAGTATTTTGTTCCACTTCTACCCGACAAAATTCATGCTCTGTACCACACCAATTTTCCGTTGAGAGTTTGTATCACAACCGCAAGTATTTCATTATTCTAAGGTTGAATATCAATTTGTCTCTTAAACTTCTTTAAAAAGACACTAAAACCTAATTAATATCTATATTTAAAGCCTAAACATGTCATGTGAACTATATATTAGCTATATCTCTAACTGCTAGATGAAGGAATTTATTAGGAGTTCTAAAGATTTTATTAAGAGCTCCACTGTTACATGTGCTTACACATTATCTAGACTCCTAGATTCCAAATGTCGTTCGACTAAGAATTAAGTAATTAGATTTGAAGTTAAGCTAACACTTGTAAAATCATTGGAGTTAACCTGATAGTTGTATCTAAATGATAAGCTAATAGTTATCCAATATAATATTGCTTAGAGTTGAGGTTAAGCTAATCGTTTTCATATCATTGGAGTTAATCTAATAGTTAATTTAAAAGTTAATATAATAACAATCGCAGTTCAAGTAAAATTAATGATTGGAGTTGAAGTTAAGCTAACAATTGTATCATCAATGGATTTAAGCTCATCGTTGTACCTAATAATTCAATAGTCATATCTAATAATTGAATAGTTGAAGTTGAAGTTTAATTTTTCCAAATATCACAAATTGTACTTATCAGATGTTAACTAAGCTATTTTTTTTTAATTTATTAATTATGAATTTTAGATGACGTCCATATAATCAATCTGGACATTACACTTTCCTCATTCTCTTCCATAGATGAAAATGTATAAATGGTAGTACACCGAAAAGATCTAAGATATAAATGCTTATCGACGTAACAAGATGCAAGAGTTTATTAGGAGTTTGGAGGAGTTTATTAGAACTTCAAATGATTTTGTTAGGAGTTTGGCTCTTACATGGCTGCACATTAGCAAGAATCCTAGATGTCAAATGCAGTTGGACTAAGTCTTAAGTGATTAGATTTGAAGTTAAGCTAATAGTTGTAGAATCATTGGAGTTAAGCTAATAGTTGTATCTAATAGTTAAGCCAATAATGATCCGATATAATGGTGATTAGAGTTGAAGTTAAGCTAATAGTTCTAGAATCATTGGAGTTAAGCTAATAGTTGTATCTAATAATCGATGGAGTTAAGCTCGTAGTTGTATCTAATAATCGAATAGTTGAAGATTAATTTTAATTTTTAAAGCTATCACTACCTGTACTTATCACATGTTAATTAAGTTATT
The DNA here is from genome assembly GCA_001517045.1 of Pseudotsuga menziesii. Classification (NCBI taxonomy): domain Eukaryota; kingdom Viridiplantae; phylum Streptophyta; class Pinopsida; order Pinales; family Pinaceae; genus Pseudotsuga; species Pseudotsuga menziesii. The sequence goes on along the minus strand of LPNX010914924.1, from coordinate 5,478 downwards.
TGTTATTTTTTTCAAATTATTAATTATTAATTTTTTACGACGCCCATAAATCAATCTTGATAGTACACTTGTCTCATTCTTGTTTAAGTTTGGACAACACCCATAGAATCAATCTGGACAGTACACTTGTCTCATTCTCATCCGTAAGTGAAAAAGATTATATTCCACCCGAAAATTGGGTTAAAAATTAAATGCTCTATCCAACATATATTAACATTGACCATAATCCATATCTTGGGGTTGAGCTTCCACGACTGAACATTATTTCTGAAAATCCATTATTTTAAAATAGTTATGTCGTGTGTAGCAAAAGACTGAACAAATATATGGGTGGAGAGTGTGAAAGTAACATCCAAAGTTGGTTTAGTACTGCAGTGAGAAAACGACGTATGTTAGCATGTTATTGAATAGTGATATTATTGATGATATTAATCATGAGAAACCCATTAATGTTTTAGTTCCAAATTTTGTAAATACACCAAGTAGCCCCTCATCTAGTTCTCCAATTTCATGTACAAGTCCTACAAGGAAGGTAAGAAGCCTAAATGAAATTTATTAGAGAAGCTTGGCACACGAAGAAAATCCAAGAGGTGAGACTGTACCATCATGTTTTGAAGAATATTATACTAATGAGTTTTCAGTGCAAGATATGCAATAAGATATAGATTAAATTCATAGGAATTATACTTGGAATCTTACAAATCTTCCCCATTTTTCCTTGTCAAATCATCTTAAGTGGGCCAAAATGTCCACCATATCAAGATGCATGAGCTTCCCAAATCAAAACTAAGGAGCCTAGAGTGTTGGTAGGAAAATTTAATTATGCATAAACATCCAACCCTACCAAATACAAATTAATTTGGGTGAGATGATGAAAGGCCTGTCAAACTGACCCAAAGAAAGTACTAGTAGCATATAGTTGTTCCAAGCTTCATAGGCAAGACAAGGAACATCCAAAATGTGCATTGGTTGAGTTGGAGGGAAACTCAACACATTTGTCGCCTAATTTGAACTCCCTTTCTTATATTTAAAGACCATGTGAAACTATTGTAGGTAGGAGGCATGTTTGAGATGGAATTGTTCTTAACTCTTAGACTATGAATTCAAAAGATTAAGGTATGATTATTAGTACAAAAATTGTTTTCCTTATCCAAAACATAATGGCACCATTGCTTCAAGGCCTTCGCTAGATCTCAAAATTCTTTGTCATACGTGTTGTACTTCAGAATGGCGTTTGTCAAAGTCTTGGAATGATAGGTCGTGGGATGACCAACCCATTTTAATATGGCACTAGTAGCATAGTGTGAAGCATTTGTCTCAATCTCAAAGGTATATTGCGAATCCAAAAGGTGCAAAACCAATTTCAAATACAATGTAGTGTTTGAGTTCCAAGAACTCTCAACCATTAACTTTGTTAGGAAAACACAAGTGGATTGGAGAGTTGATGTAGGGGGTATGAAATGTGAGATAAATGAGTAGTAAAATGTTGATAAAAATTTAGGCCACCGATAAATACTTTTTCAAGCAATAACAATCAGGGGATGAGCCAGTTAACAAGAGCTTGTACATTGGCAAGATGAACACCTATTTCAATTTTATCAATAAGAAGTCCTAGATAGTGAATGGAGGTTTCTCAATATAATACTTTTTGTGAGTAACATGTTATTTTTTTTAAGGGTACCACAAAAGAAGTATATCGCAAGTGCAATATATCGCACTTGCGATATTTAAAAATAGAAAAAATAAAATAAAACAGTGGCCGCGAGCTCATTTTCACAATATCGGGACATTGAAATAACGCAGCAGCGAAAAAACGGAGGAGCGAAAAACCGCAGGTGCGATTTGGGTTTTACATTTTCAAGGTCGAGGCCGAGTTCGAGGTGTCGTCGAGGTGGATTGTTGGACAATGGTAGGTATTTATGCTAGTTCTCTCCTTTTCATTTAACCTTCCGTTGTTTAATTTTATTCATAATTTCTTTGTTTATAGAATTATTTTTAACAAATTTAAAAAAATAATTGAATGTGAACAATGAAACAATGATTAGATAAGTAAATTAACTTGCAATTTTATGTTTAAATCTTAACAGACAACACAAATGAACAACAGAATGTGGAAAACCCACCCTCCCATAACCCACAACAACCTAACCCACAACCAAACCCAGACCCGGAGGGGGAACAAGATAGAAACACATAGATTATTGCACGCTTGGCATCATTGAGGCATCTTAGCTAATCCATTAGAGGGGGGGGTCATTTGAGAAATTCTTTAGTTGATGCCTTGGACACAATAACAAACACAATTTTCGATGCCCAAGGAGCTCTGTACAACATTACCTCGTACAAAGAATCTAGGATGCGATACTACTGCGATGGATTGACACATAAAGACATCAAAGACCTTAAAATTACTAAAGACCAATTATTTTCATTATTCCGGGACCCCAGCACCGGATTGGTTCCACCCACCAGTCGAGCACACATTTCCATAGACTGGTGCATTGAACCAAATATAAAGGCTAGTTGGATGGATCGTTGCTATATGGTCTTCGATGAAGACCCCCATGGGAATAGGGACATCCCATTTTATTTCCTTAGGAAGTTGTATGCAGAATTCATCCTAGGGAAACATGTCAACTACTTTGATATCTTAGGCAACCAGGGTGTGGGTCATGGGATGCCCCAAGATAGGGAAGGATCCAGGAGAGATCCCAACCGTGTGCCACGCACACCAAAACCCCCTCGGGTATACCCTCCTGTAGGTCCTGTCATTGAGTATACACAGGAGGCACTACTTGACATGGCAGAGACATTGCTTGAGCATGGGACTGATGTCCAAGGCACTGCAGACCAAGGGGCTGGAACTTCTACGGTGGGCCGATCTACAGATCACAGAGGAGATGCAAAGTCTTCAGAGCGCCGTGTTACTCCACACCCTTGCACATCGTGTGGAGGCATATGCTATGGCCCTGCTTCCGATTTTCGAGATTATGGATTACTTCG